>JACXGM010003938.1:16365-39873 GCA_016801145.1 Umbra pygmaea | reverse complement strand
TATATGACATACAATTGAATGCTCAGAAAACATAAATCAGTTATGTTGTATGATTAAAAAAGTTAAGTTCATCAGACATAAATTCACAGTCAAACAAGGGTCATGTGACACATTTATTTTGTGTCTAGTGTACTCAATATTTTCATGTTACCATAGTTTACTAAACTAAAAGTTTTGAGTGCAAGCAGTTTCCAAAAAATTTTTAGGTTGACTGAGCGAATTCGGATTTACAGTGTGCCAAGTTACACCAAAGACTGTCCAGGAGCTCACTGATGCCCTGATCCAGATCTAGGAAGAGATCCCCAGGACACAATCCGCCGGTGTAATCAGGCAGCCCTAAATCACATTAAATACGTTCTGAGGGAACTATTTTGTAAAACCGAAATTAGTCAAATATGAACGTATGAGAGGGTCAATTACGTTTGTAGGGAACTAAATTGAACACTCGAATAACGTTTAATATGAACATTAGTAGATCATGACGTAGCATGTAAATAGCATAGATTTTGCTAGGGTGGAGGTCTGGGATGGTCGATGGGCATATAAATCCGCGACTTGCATGCCAGTGTTCGCGAGTTCAAATCCAGACTGGCACTTTGTGTGTTTTGTTGTACAATTGCGTGCGTCATGCAGACACGCGATTGTCGGTTTTTGTAATGTTAACCCTAACCTTAATTCTAACCTTAACCTCAGTAATGTCATATCTAACCTTAACCGTTAGTAACCTCATGCCTAACCTTAACCGTTAGTATCCTCCTACCTAACCTTAACTGTGAATGTTGCAATATAATTTCGCACGCTATGGAATGTATGGAATGTTCTCGCATAAATCCGCTAAACGAAATGTACCGGAGCAACGTAATTCAAGTACAAATATAGCTTAATAACAAAACGTGCAGTTCAAACGTAAAAACACCCTAAATAGGTTGGCATAGAACGTAATTTAGGTTTTCAAAATAGTTTCCTGAGAACGTAATTTGGGAGAAATTCTGAGATTTACGGTTGGTGAAACTTTATTCTGAAGTGCAGTGTTGGATGTTGACTTGCTTGTAAAGGCCACAAAGACATGTAGTATGATGGCTGTACATTTTGTAGCATGTCAATATCTATAATTCTAAAATGGCTCATGGAAGCAAATCAGCCAGAATATACAACAGAACTTCTTCAGAAAATAATGACAGGTATGCTATCCATCTAGCAACATTTAGGTTTCAACCTTCAAACTGAAATGGAAGGAATCTCAGTTGACCAGAGCTTGAAAATTGCTCCTTGAATACAATGTTTGGTTAAATGACTGGTCTTCTTGAGTGATTGCTCAGTAAAAGCATTGGTATTAAACGCTGTAAAAAAGTAATCCAATCTTAATCTAGTGAGCCAAACTCTCACGCCAGCCTAGGTTTGGCAACTTTTGATGAATATATCTTACATACTGCCAAGGATAGATGTTAAATTCCAAATCAAACCATTTTCACCTGAAGTTATATCAACACAAACCAGGTTAAAGTCAGTGAGTGGTGCAGGAACCCAAGACTTGCCTCTATTTGTTTTTCTCAGCCTCATGACAGAAGGTGTAGAACAGCATGATGAAACTTGAAGATTGATTGGCTCTAGAATGTGGTTTTAAATTCCAGATAATACCAAATAAAATTTGGAATGGTTTTATATATTTAGACACAGACTTTAGAATCTGAAGAACAAGCACAATTTGAGGAACAGCAGCTTTATAATACCAATAAAAAGTTTTGAGAATGACACAGGTATTTGTCGCCACAAAGTCTGTTGCTTCAGTGTTCTTAGATCCTTTTGTCAGTAGTTACTATGTTATACTGAAGTATAATTACAAACATTCCATACGTTTATGCAAAGAGTCAATATTTCCATTCTCTACCCTTCTTTTCAAGACCTCTGCAATCTGCCTTGACATGCTGTCTATTATTTTCTGGGCCACATCCTGAATGTTGGTAGCCCATTCTTGCATGATCAATGCTTGGAGTTTTAAGAATTTGTTGGTTTTTGTTTGTCCACCCGCCTCTTGAGGATCGACCACAAGTTTTCAAAGAGCTTAAGGTCTGGGGAGTTTCCTGCCCATAGACCCAAAATGTTGATGTTTTGTTTCCCGAGCCACTTAGTTATCACTTTCACCTTATAGCAAGACTCTCCATCATGCTGGAAAGGCATCGGTCATCACTGTTCTTGCATGGATAGGAGAAGTTGGTATTAGAGGACATGTTGGTACTATTCTTTATTCATGTCTGTGTTTTAGGCAAAATTGTGAGTGAGCCCACTCCCTTGGCTGAGAAGCAACCCCACGCATGACACGGGACTAATGGTAGCGCTCACATTGTCTTCTCCAGACAAGGTGTTTTCCAGATGGCCCAAACAATCAGAAAGGGGATTCATCAGTGAAAATTACTTCACCCCAGTCCTCAGAAGTCCAATCCTTGTACCTTTTGCAGAATATGAGTCTGTCCCTGTGTTAACGAGACAATCACTGACATGATGGCAGCTGGTCATTTTGCGGCAGGGCTGACATTCAGTGGAAATGTGTTTTTGAGGATTATGTTCATTTTCATGGCAATTCATCTAAACACTCTTCATGACATTCTAGAGTATATGCAAATTTACATCATCAACACTGAGTTAGCAGACTTTGTGTCATTCTCGAAACCTTTGACCACATACACACTTTAAAGGGGAGCAATGGCAAATTTCAACAATCAGTGAAGGTTCACAGATAAATTGTCTATCTAAGCATTCACAGAGTCATAGGCTTATATTACTGTCCCCCAAAAAACACTATATAACTTTGTGAAATAATGATTATTCATTAAAAAAAATGTGAATGGTAACATGACATACAGTACCAGTGAAGTTTTACACCGCGTTCCAAATTATTATGCAAATGATATCTTACACTGACTTCCCTAAATAATTAATGCAAATTACAGTCAGCATAATAAAATCAAATCACCAATCGTTAGGGTATACTGTAAGTCGAACTTCATTGAACAAACCAACCAATGAAAACAGCATTTCTTTCAAAAATAGAAAACTTGAAATGCACTGTTCGAAATTATTATTCACAACAGAGTCTAAACATTTCATGGGTTGTAAAGAACTGAAAATGGTCATTTGTTAATCATATTTACTGAAATCATAAGCTATTTCAATCAAACACATCTTAATAGGGCATGATACATGTTAACATACCCCTTTGACATCACCTTCACAATTCTGGCATCCACTGAACTTGTGAGTTTATGGAGAGTTTCTGCTTCAATTGCTTTGCAGCATGTCAAAATAGCCTCCCAGAGCTGCTGTTTTGATGCTAACTGCCTTCAACCCTCGTAGATCTTTTGCTTGAAGATGCTCCAAAGGTTCTCAATAGGGTTGAGGTCAGGGGAGGACGGGGGCCACACCAAGAGTTTCTCTCCTTTTATGCCCATAGCAGCCAATGACACAGAGGTATTCTTTGCAGCATGAGATGGTGCAATGTCATGCATGAAGATGATTCTGCTACGGAAGGCAGGGCTCTTCTTTTTGTACCTTGGAATAAAGTGGTCAGTCAGAAACTATACACGTTGCAGAGGTCATTTTCACACCTTCAGTGACCCTAAAGGGGCCTACCACTTCTCTCCCCCCCCTAAAGGAGCCTACCAGCTCTCTCCCCATGATTCTGGCCGAAAACATGACGCAGCCACCTCCTTGCTGACGTCGCAGCCTTATTGGGACATGGTAGCCATCCACCAACCATCCACTACTCCATCCATCTGGACCATCCAGGGTTGCACAGCACTCACCAGTAAACAAGACTGTTTGAAAATTAGTCTTCATGTATTTCTGGGCCCACTGCAACCGTTTCTGCTTGTGAGCATTGGTTAGTAGGTTTAGCAACAACTGCAAGCCTCCGGAGGATCCTACTCCTTGAGGTTCGCTCAACTCCAGAGGTACCAGCAGCTTCAAATACCTGTTTGCTGCTTTGTAATGACATTTTATCAGCTGCTCTTTTAATCCGATGAATTTGTCTGGCAGTAACCTTCTTCATTATGCCTTTATCTGCATGAACCTGACTGTGCTCTGAATTAGCCACAAATCTCTTCACAGATCAGGCTTAGGTTTTTGTGAAATATCAAATGTTTTTATACCTTGTCAAAGGCATTGCACTATTTGATGCTTTTCCCATAGGGGAGATCCTTTTGAACCCCATATTGCTTGAAACCTGTCGCCTGCTTAATAATGTGAAAAATCGTTCTTAAATATTTTTCTTTAAATTGGGCTCACCTGGCAAACTAATTATCACAGGTGTCTGAGATTGATTTCAGTGATCCAAAGAGCCCGGAGACAAAATACCATCCATGAGTTTGATTGAAAAACAAAACATTTACGGTTTATCTCGACTGCTAAAACACTAAAAGTGAATGCTCATAACAAAGCGTCGAAACCGTAACGTTTGCATGCATTTGGTACACTCAAGCACCAAATGAATAAACACAATGTCGGCATGGCACCGTATACAATTCTGTAACACACTGTGCAAAACACTACACACATCATGCATGTGTTACACACTTTGGCCAATGATGAAACACTGCAGTCAGCACGTCCATTCAATAGTTAAAACACACATGACATTAGCAACACTGCCACACACATCGTAAAAAACTTAACCTGTAACTGCACACCAATCAGTCACTATATAATTCAGGTATGAGCACCTGTTGTGAGACAATCGTGAATATGGAGGCTGAAGGACCAAGGGGAAGGAGAAGATGAGGAAGAGACGGAAAGAGGGAAAGGAGAACGAGGAAGAAACGGGGAGGAAAGAGGGAGAGAAGACAGAGGAAGAGACTGGTAAAAACCAGACATTGGGACTGAAACATCATGGGCCATGATCATCAAGGGCCATCGAGAATGTCGCTGGGCAGTGCGGGGGCAACATCACCATGTGTGCAGCCATTAGTGGTCAGGGGGTCCTCCATCACCATGCCACCCTGGGTCCCTACAACACTGCACACATACTGACATTTCTGCATCTACTACATGCTGCGGTCACATAGGACCAACCAGGGCAGCCCATGTTTGTTGTCATCTGGGATAATGTCAGTTTCCACCGGGCTGCTCTGGTCCGGGACTAATTCGCCAACCACAACCATTTCATGGGGCTTTACTTGCCCCCTCATTTCCTGGTCCTCAACCTGATAGGGGAATTATTTTCGGCATGGCGGTGGAAGGTCTATGACCGCCTACACATGCACGAGTGCCGCTCCTGCGAGCAATGGAGGAGGCATGGGGAGATATCGAGGTGGGCTCGATCCACGGGTGGATACGCCACGCCCGGCGATATTTTCCCGTTGCCTGGCAAGGGAGAACATCGCCTTTGATGTGGACTAGGTGACGTGGCCCGACCCCAATCGACGGAGTGACCCCTGACTTGTAATGGGAGTTGTTTTACTACCTGTACAATGTATCACTGAGGCTTGGTTTCGGGTTTAAAAACTACAAATGACAGAAGTGTCTTGAGCAAATTTGACCAATGTGTTGTGTCTGTTTGACTGTTTATTGTTCATGTGCATGTGTGTTAACTATCGATCTGAAGAGGGCCTTTTGAAGTCAGAGTGTTAAGTTTTGATTGCAGAATGGCAGTTTTGATTGCAGAATGGCAGTTTAGACATGGCAGTTCAATGTTAATCTTCAAGTGTTGTGTAAAGCATTCTTGTGTGTTGAGTTTTGACACAATGAGCTAAAATATGCATTTTGTGTGTTAGCAATTGGAAAGAACTGTAATGTTTATGACACTTATTTCCAATTTGCATAATTGAATTTGTACCACGCCATGCTGGGGCTCCGGACAAATAAATCTGTGACGACGATCGAACACCTGGCCACCGTATCCATACCGATATCTTTTCAGACAATATTTTTTTTGCTTCGACAGAGCATGCTCAGTTTTGTTTCCCTTAAATCTATAATTGCGGATGTTTATGGTAGCATATTATTTCGACTAAATATCTTGGTCTCAGTATAAATAAACCGTCATTTACTTCTTTCAGAGAGGATAGTCTGCATCCAAGCAGCAAGCAGGCAGCCTGAGTGAATGCTGTTCAAGATTATTTAATTGACATTTATGGTTGCTTAGTGATGGATAATAGTCCTGCTTCAGACTCAGGATTCTTTACAGACCAAGGAAATGCTGATTTTGTGGCGGTTTGAATCTCCAGAGTAGGATTCGAACCAGCATCTGAAAACCTGTAGTACCCTTACAGATATGCAGCTACACCGTAACCAAAGCGCATTTGATGCTCCACAATCCATATGCTTCTACATTAGACATGAAATGTTCCTCATTGCTAGGTGAGGCAGCAACTTAACAAGCCCTTTTAGTGAGGTCAAACTTTACTAGTTACTCGTCATGATCTGGGCATCTCTGCTTGAGGGGTTAATATATCCTATATCAGATAGAATTACCACAAAAAAAATGTAAGAAAACAATGAAAAAAAGAATGTTTTGTGTTTTTAGAACGGTTCATTTGCGTGACCTCCCTTACAAAGCAAAGCTGATTTGCAATGACTCTTCCCTGTTCAAGTGGTCTTAAACATGTTCAAATATGCTGGGATTGTTCCATCAACATAATACTGCTCCAAGTAGGTTCATATTGTCTTACATCATTTTTTTTTCTAGTTGTTCAAAGATTTTTCTAAGAATTCTTCTCAAGTTCAAAGTCTGTACTTTGTTGCCACATACTGAGCAACAGGTCACTGGATTTCCTTGCAAGCAGCTTTGTGGGCCTTTAATTGTGTTTTCTGTCTTGAATTTGCCCAGTTACTTCAAATATACTCATAAAATTACATTGTATTTTAGAAATGTTTATTTGTATTTATTGTAATGTCACGTTACATTTGTTATCAACAAACACTGTAACCATTTACTACCGAGATAAATAGCTTTTTCTCAGGTGGCCTAAGAGATTTGCACAGTAATGTGAATATAAACAAAACATTCTCAGTACTTTATGGGTCAGACAAACAGAAATAAGCAACAGCACTTTTGCTCCACCGTACCAAATAGCATATCTCATAATGCATCTGATTGAAATGTACTCCACAGGGACTGAGCTGTGTGTATGATTGTGCTTTGGTCTGTGGGGGTGCCCATGTGCGTGCATTCATGCATGCTGTGTGTCTATGACAAACCTCAGGAATATCATCAGAGGACATCTATTAACCTAAATCAAATCAGTCCGCTCCGCTGCAGGAGTAGGTGAGAGAGTTGAGCCATGGCTCTGCTGAGGAGTAGAAGCTAATTAAAATAAAATAAATCAAAACGACAGACAATAGATAGAACCCACAGATTACCCCAATTACAGTGAAGGATATTTACAAGACACAAAACAACGAGAGGATCCACAAGCGCACACACACATGCACACGTACAGGAACAATATTGTGGGTCTAAAGCTTGTGTTTAATGCAACAGGCATCAAACCTGTATCTGGAGAGATGCAGGCTTTTGTTCCAGCCAAGTGTTAAAGACACAGAGATAGCACCAGCAGAGACGTGTCTCACAGACTGAGTAACGCTGCACACTGACCTCTGCATGGATACATCACTATGGTTGTCATCGCATCACATTGTGTCAGTCCACTCCACAGTGTATCCACTACTGGGCACCATCATAACTTCTTCTCCTGTTGAGAACATTTCCATTTAGTTCCCATGGAAACCCTCTATCATCACATAGCAGAGTAGATGGAAACAAAGATTCTCACACAGAGAGAGAATGGACTGACCCAACCCCCTTTTCCATAGCTGTTATTATTTAATCTAGTCCATTATATGTTCAATAGCAACGTATTATTATAATACTAATTATTATTATATTAAAAAGAGAGGAAGAATATAATGACAGAGGGAAGGAGACTGAGAAAAGGGAAATAATGAGGGAAGCTCAGGCTCTCCTACATACAGCTCCTTCAATAATTATTGGGACAGTATGAATTTGTATAATACACAAATTAGAATTTTAAGTACATATCTATGAAATGTATGTATGCGCTCAGATTTGATATGAAGGTATTTGGAAAGTCCCCCTTTTTAAGGCAGCAAAATAATTAGGACAATTGGCTTAAACTGTGTTTCTTGGTAGTCATGTTCCAACACATCATTTATGCAGACATAGGAGAGCTGTCATTGTCTAATCTTGATTCTAGGCTTTGCGAGCTTTTGGAATTTTCTATTTTGTCTTTCAGATGAACATTTCGAGGGCCAGTGAAGGTTAACGATTCTATTACAAGGCTGAAAGAAGTTTGGAGACTGAACCAAAACCTTAGCTTGGAACACCAGTGAAAAGGAAAGCACTGGTGTGCAGATACAGTAGACAAAGTGAGATATTCACAGGTAATTATCAAAGAATGCTCATCACAATGAAAATCATCACTATCAACTATCCAAAGATCTACAACACTGTCAATGAGGTACATGACATTGATGTGTCAGACACAACCATCAGAAGAAAAAATTACCGGCACAACCAAACAGACTACACTAAGGTCCAAAACATTAGTTAGCCAACAAACAGAATGGACAGGAAACAGTTAGAAAGAAATCCCTACAAAACAGCTGAGTAATGGAATAATGTATTGTAGACAGATGAGACAAACATTAATGGCATAATCGTTAGAGTAGTGCAGAGAAACCAAGAACTGGACCCATAGCAGGCCATCACATCAGTACTGATGTAACTGATGACAGCAGCAGCAAAATGAAATCTGAAATGTACAAAACTATGAGTTAAAGCGCAAGCCTATGCCACCTAATCCTGTTACATCAAGGGAGTTTTTCTGGGGCCAGAAATGGGAAACTTCTCATCTGGCCAAATTAATCTCCAGATAATAATCTAATTGAACGTTCCTTTCATTTGCTGAAGATATGAGAATTAAGGAAAAAATAATTTAAAAAAGAAGGATAAAAAAACGAAGATACCCGTCAAATCGTGGGGTCACTGGGTCAGAAAATTCAGACAGTTACATCAATCTGTCCAAAAACTTTTGATGCCTTGAAATAACATACTTAGGTAAACAGTGATGCATCAAAAAAAGTATAAATAATACAGTTTTTGTCCAACAGGTGGCATCGGGGTGCACAAACAGTTGTTTGGCTCACAGCCGTTTCTATTTGACCTCCTTAACATAGCGTATATCTGTATCATTAAAGTGTTGAGAAAGAGATGTTTTGTATTGAAAGAGGCATCATGTTTTAAAGAAAATAGAAAAAGTATCCAAAATTTAAAAATGTTTTTACAGAATGTTGCCTCTTGCTAGCCACTAGCTATGTGGTTATGAAACAAACATTTCTTCTCTGTAGAAGCCAAAAGTATGTTTAAAATCTGATGCAATGAATAGCATTGTTTTCTATAAAGTCTGCACAGGGCGTGTAGCCTAATGGTCTACACACTCGTCAATGAGTCACTATCTCTAAGTATGAAAAGATGTGTAATTTCCCAGTGTTGAAGCAGTGTTAATGTTAGTTGTTAAGGAGAATTGTAAAAAAAAGGACTCACCAATGACCGTTTCTCCCCAACGATGGCAAGACAAACACTAAAAGAACTATAACTTTGAAAATAAAATCTGTGACTTAACAAAAATGTCACAGATGAGAAATGTGTGGCCTGTACTCCTGAGAGAACTCACTATTTGAGATCTTACAATACTGTATACAGTATGCCATGGCAATGTCCCTGATAGCTATTACTTATCCTTCATGTTAGGTCTATGATAATAGGTAGCTGACTCAAACTGTAAGTCATTCCTAACAAGAACGGTATTGTAATGTTAGTGTTGTCACTACAGTACAAATAATTCATAATAGGCAAATTAATGTAGCTTACTTGCTAGCTAATAATGACATTAATGTGGCTAGCAGCTACTTAATTGGGGTTGAACATCATGTATCACATTTTTCATACTTCTCAGTACAGTGTCAGGGACCTTGTGGTGCATTGTGGACAGGCGGATTGCCCGACTTTCAATTTGTCAAAACTTTAGCCAATCAGTGTAACTCATACTTGCGTAGCTGGATAGCAATATAATACCAAACTGTATAGCTAAAAATGCATGATATATGTAAACACATGTTAAGTGGCCAAGTGCTCAAAAAGGAGATATACTCTCAGAATTCCTGTCTACTGCAATATCTGTATTAAACATGACCATGTTAACCAGAAAATTATTAGAGTCAAATGGGCTAAATTATTTTTGGATTGAAATAAATAAGGACGTACTGTAGCTCTGCAGGACCAGGGATGGAAACCCCTCATCTATATGAACTGTAGGTTACAGTAGAGAAAATATCAAATATTTAGGTTTGGGAACCCATGGCCTGAGTGGAAGAGCAGAAAAACATTTAATATAACTGCAGGAGGAAAATACAATGGGTAACTAAAATACATTATTATAATTTTACTAAAATGTCATTATTATTGGTTGACTAAAATATTCAGAATATTCTTAGTCAAAAATGATGAAGGCTGAAAATGACTAAAATGTTAGGCCAAACTGCATTTTCATGAAATAAAAATAAGACTATGACTAACTCTAAAATAACAATATGAACAGAAATACTGTAGGAACCCTTATATAAAATAATTATGTTAATATCATAGTATGTAGAAGTTCTGTATATAGCGAAAAGAAAAATATAAAGACAACCTAATAATGTTTGGAACTGTATCTCCTCAGCATTCTCCGTGGGCAGGAGGAATGTACTCATAGGACTAAATGGCTGCTGTCCTTCTATATCTTGTTGATGCACGCTGGGAGTTGGCTGTGCGAGCACTATATGGGACTAGAGGGTCTTTAGTTTTGTTTTTCCTTGCCTCTGAAGTTTCTTTTCCCCAGTTTGCATGATTTAGACCTTACTTGCTAAAAGTGTTGGATTTAGTTGTTAGTTTTGTTTAGTTTGCCTACAGTTTGTTAGAGGTTTATCCACATGGGGACGCCATCCTTATCTCTGCAGCAAGGCTTCAGGTGTATCTGAAGCAGCTGTTACTGTGCGGGCTGTGGATGATCAAAGAGATTGTGGAACTCTGGAACCTGCCATCTTGCTGTTAAATTACTGAAACGGTTTGGAAAATGTGGTGAAACGAGGAGGAAAACAATATAATTCTTAATGATGATTATGCCTCACAGGGTATCAGCTTTCTATTGTCTGTTTTATCGGTGCGCTTTTAATTCCTTCTCTTTCTTTCCTTATGGACGTACTAAGAATAGTCTCTATTCATAATAATGAGGGAAGTCATGTGAATACAAATATTTTAGATTCAGAAGTAACAAGACTTTCTGTAGCGTCATGGTGTTCACAGTCATCAGCCAGCCAATGGCAAGAGGGACAGGAGGGAGAGGAGACAGAGGAAGTGACTCTGGTAAAAACCAGACATCAGGACTGAAACATCATCGGCTAAAGGGCCATCGAGAATGTCGCCGGGCAGTGCGGTGGAGAACATCACCATGTGTGCAGCCATTAGTGGTCAGGGGGTCCTCCATCACCATGCCACCCTGGTTACCTGCAACACTGCACACATACTGACATATCTGCATGCACTACATGCCGCGGTCACATAGGACCAACCAGGGCAGCCCATGTTCGTTGTCGTCTGGGATAATGTTAGTTTCCACCGGGCTGCTCTGGTCCGGGACTGGTTCGCCAACCACAACCTTTTCATGGTGCTGTACCTGCCCCCTTATTCCCCATTCCTCAACCTGATAGAGGACTTATTTTCGGCATGGCGGTGGAAGGTCTATGACCGCCTACCAAATGCACGCGTGCCGCTCCTGTAAGCAACGGGATCAATGAAATCCTTTGCCTGGCGAGGGAGAACATCGCCTGTGATGTGGACGAGGTGACGTGGCCCGACGCCAATCGACGGAGTGATCCCTGACTTGTAATGGGAGTTGTTTTACTACCTGTACATTGTATCACTCAGGCTTGGTTGCGGAAATAAAAATGGTTTAAAAACTACAAATGACAGAAGTGTCTTGAGTAAAGTTGACCAGTGTGTTGTGTCTGTTTGACTGTTTATTGTTCAGGTGCATGTGTGTTCCCTATCAATCTGAAGAGGGCCTTTTGAAGTCTGAGTGTTAAGTTTTGATTGCAGAATGGCAGTTTTGACATGGCAGTTCAATGTTAATCTCCAAGTGTTGTGTAAAGGATTCTTGTGTGTTGAGTTTTGACACAATGAGCCAAATTATGCATTTTGTGTGTTAGCAATTGGAAAAAACTGTAAGGGAATAGTTATTAATCATCATGATATTCGTCACAGGAGCAAAGCTATACAGGCTGCATCTGTCTGAGCACTACTGCAGTAGTACTACATATGCAATGTGGATTTACAGCTGTGGGTATTTTAGAGCTTGTAACTGTTGAGATACTTGTCCTGTCCGCAAAGGTCAATGTTATATTGATATTTTAATGTCCAAGGTAGAGTTTACAAGTGTTTTCTACTTTTGGCACAATGTCAACACCGGTGGCAGTGAGAGTAATTGCATTTCTTCAGTGTAACATGCATTACCTTGTGCACCATAGTTTGTGAGTGTGCTGGACTGACAAGGCTGCCTGACGTATTGCCTGATCAGAATTGCGTGGACTTACTTTTGAAATTATTTTATACTTACATCATGCAGTATACACAGTGGTATGCAGATGTTTGGAAAGCAATAAATGTACCTTGAATCTTTTTGTGAACCGAAGTTGACTTGACCGACTGTAAATATGGCACAAAGTAAAAACACCTTTCTGCAAATGCTTGTAAAGGATGAATATTTATTAGCATTTTTCATTGATTCAAATTACAAAAGAAAAGTGAAAGTGGCATGTGCAAAAGCAATGCTAAGTGGAATTTTGGCACTAAATAGCAAACACGTAGCCAAAATTTGCATTGCCATCAGACACCAATTTATTCTCACACAACACTCCCAGGACTTAATGTAGCATGTGTTTTGATCATTCAAATCATGAATTGTTATGGATGAACTGAAGGTTTCATCATTATGACAGTAAAGTGATGTGTAATGAAAATGTAAAGTGTTTTATGCGACTAATTAATTAGACATTTGCAACATTGGTAATGTATTGGATTATCCCTGTGTTTGGAAATCCCTCTGTTTGAACAGTAGTTAGTGTATTTTAGAAAAGGGCAGGCTTTGTGGAATAGATACAACTGATAACGGTATTAAGCACAATTACAACTATTTTAAAACACATTCTTCAAATGTACAAAAAAAATATGTTTTGGTGTATGGTGCCTCAGCCAGTCAAGAAAATGATGATGCTACTGTAGCTTGTCTCCAACTAGGCTAGCTACTCTAAACTACCAAACATTTTCCTAACCTGCCAAAATATTTTTTAAATGCATTAATTTTGGCATAAATATATATATATAGTCAAACCAATCCTCAAAAGTGGAATTTATAAAACAGTTTCTATGTACAGAATAAAGAAAATATAAACCGGCTAAAATTATATAATAAAGGGGGAACATGAATACCTATTCATTTCTTAAATATTTAAGTAGGAAATTACATCTTGTACTTTCAACTTTATTACAATGGCAGTATTTGTTTTAATGAACTTCAGAACACGGTGAAATCACATTTCATTTATACCCTTTTCGTAACATTGCAGCGAACATGTTCCTCTCATCTACCTGTCAGAGTGATACACTTGTGTGTGAAATAGAGACACTACAATCCAAGGTTTATGGAAGGGCAGTAGTCTGGAAGCGCACATACTTTTGCAGTTACAATTTGCTCAGTTGGCTAGTCAGTGTATAAAACCTATTTTCCTATTATACAAATATCTAAAATGATATATGTCAAAACCTGCTGCTTAAACTGGGTATGCCAGACTAATGGATGTGTGAGCCGATGCACACCCAAGCCCACCCATGCCTACGTGTCTGCTAGGTTCCCCTGCTTTTTTCTCTCTGTCTGTGCTACAAAATGTTAGCATGGTAAGCTACAGCAGCTGCAAAGTTAACAGGATTGTAATCGTTTCACCAAATAAATCAGTACCCTAGAAGCTCTCTTTTGCATGTAAGAAACAAAAAACAAAGCAGCGATGAAGGATCTTACGTAAAGCTTATAATCATGAGAGGAAGTTAGTGAGACATGTCAGAACAAGGAATTGAGTAATAATAATGTTGAACAAAAGGCCAAAATCAGAGACAACACAAGTAGACAGTGGTTGTAGCCTACGTTTCACCTCAAGGCCAATGAGATCATGATTTTGAGACACAAATGTCTGAGTAACAAGTCCTGAAAATAAGGAGTACCAGTTCTTGAGTTGTTTACTACAACATTGCCATGGATCTCCATCCTGTATTCGAATTTGGAAAGGAGTGTGACTGTGAAAATTGCACAGTTGCTTCAATGACAACAAAGCTACTTTGGACCCAGACTCATCTCGTGAGAGTTCTCATCCAATGACATGTCACTTTGGCTGCCTAGAAATATACTGTGCCGAACGTTAGATACACTGTGTTTTAAAGTTCAAAGGAATAGCTGCAGCTGTTACTCCGCAAGGACCAAATTGTTTACCTAAATGTTCTGTTAAGGAAGAAGATCTGGATTTGTGTTTTCAAATCACGTTTACTATGTTTTCTTTTGCAAAACCTATTTACGCATGACATCTTAGGGCGGAGGTCTAGCTATCCCTCACTCTTCCGTGTCTCAATTTTTCACCCTTTGTCTTTAGTTTAATTCTGTCTCTATCATTCTTTCAGTTTTTTCCTCTCTGTTTTCTTGTTTCTCTCTTGGCATGATAATTCTTACTCTCTCTCTCTTTGTATCTCTGTACCACATTAACTCACATTAGAAGATGTAGAGCTGAACACGTACACCTCTCCCAGTTCAACTTGGCTTTTCTATCTCCGCTGATGCTGTCTCCACCGCCAAGATCCTTCTGCTCCAGACATACACACACAAGCACACAACTAAAGCTGAAAAGATGGAGGTCAGAGTTTCACATTGGTAATAGCTTGGCTGTGTAAACAAAGCTATAAATATCCAAATGACAACAGGAAAATTAATTCGTCAATTTCGTTATGCCAAAACACTTCTGAGAAATTGTTCTGTGGTGTGAGTCTGTCCGTGTATAGTTTGTGAAGAGCGGTGCAGTATAAAGCTGTTACCTAACTTGGCTGCGATCCCACACCATCAACTGAAAGAAGAAAAAAACACAGAGCTGCAGATGTATAAATTACAGCATAAGCAATGACAACCCACTCTTTCACTACAGCAAAGCAATCTTTTTTAATCCACACAATTACGCTAGCAAGATGTGAGATCAGAACACACTACATATATTGGAGTGTGGCTTTTGAGATTGGTTGGTAATAATCATGCAGTTCAAATGTCACCCCATTCCCTAGTGAAGTAGTTCTCAAACATCACCTGGGGGGCCCCTACCCAAACTATATATTAGATCTATCATAGAAAGAGTCAGATATTAGCCCCCGAAAACTCTTAAATGCTAGTAATTTTTTCACAGTGGCGGGTAACTTTGCCTAATCTACATTATTAGCCACTGTGGTGGGTGAATAGTAAAACATCTAACTTTTTAAAATGTGTTGTTATTAAGCCATTACTTGTCTTGGATTGGATGGCATTTGACAAAAAATGGCAATGCTTACTTATTAACAAAGACACAGTTTGACTAGTAGCACTAGTAGATTAAGTGAATGTAGAAAATATCTAGGACAAAAAGTGTTACGTTTTTCATATGAGGAATATAATATGAATATGTTACAATTACATAATTATATGCTGTATTTCATTGTCCGTGATCTGAGAAAGTTAAACATGTCACAATGTCACTAACACAGATGACGGGGGGGTCACTGTGACTGCATCTATGATTGGATTTTGATAAGTGACACTCTTGTCTTATCAGAAACACTCACCAGCCAGCAGTATAGAGCCCTGTAAATCACTGCTGGTTTGCTTCTGAAACTAAGCAGGGTCAGGCATGGTTAGTCCCTGGATGGGAGACCAATGCTGCTGGAAGTGGTGTTGGAGAGCCAGTAGAGGCCACTGTTCCCTCTGTTCTAAAGATCATTCCCAATGCCCCAGGGCAGTGATGGGGACATCTGCCCTGCATAGGGTGCCGTCTTTCTGATTGGACATTAAACAGGTTTCCTGACTGTCTGTGGTCACTAAAGATCCCATGGCACTATATGTAAGAGTAGGGGTGTTAACCCCAGTGTCCTGGACACATTTCCAATCTGACCCTCATACCATCACGGCAACCTAATCATCCCTAACTCTGAATTGGCTGATTCATTCCCCTCTCCCCAGGCCGTTGCTGCAAATGAGAAAGTGTTCTCAGTCCACTTGCCTGGTAAAACAAAAATAAACTAAACTCACATGCACAGACACATAAAATTAACTGTAGGCTGCCAATCACTATTTTCAATGTTAATGTACATTTTTTTAAGTGCAAATATAATTAAACTAGAATCTGGTGTTAGCCCTTCGGGGTCTAAGGGGGTTTACACCGCATTCCAAATTATTATGCACCTGATATTTGAAACAAATTTTCCTGAATAGTCAATGCAAATGACAGTCGCCAACCGTTATGGTATAAGTTGAATTTCATTGAACAAACTACCCAATGAAATCAGTATTCATTTCAAAACTTTTACACTTGAAATGAACTGTTCCAAATTATTATGCACAACAGAGTTTGAAAACATTTTGTAGGTTGTAAACAGGGACGGACTGGCCATCGGGAGGGTAGGGAGTTTTCCCGAACAGCCAGTCCATTCCGGGCCAAACGGGCCTTCATATTTTACTTTGACGGCCGGTCCTGGACGTATTATACCAAGGATTCACTGAAAACGCAGAGAATCTGCTTTTAGCTACTATGCCAACCGCAGCTGGATCCAGCTCCCAGAAGAGATCAGATGTGCTCCAACAGTAGTCACCTTTAAATCCAGACTCAAAACACATCTGTTTAGCTACGCATTTACTGAATGAACACTGTGCTCTGAACTGATTGCACTATATTTTATTTTATTTGTTCAGTCTCTTTTATTTCTTAAACTGTACTATTTTTCTAATTGTTTTTTATTTTTATTTTAATTGCTTTAATTGTATCTTTAATCTGTTTAAAAAAAAATGTTTTCCTGTTCATGTAAAGCACCTTGAATTGCCATTGTGTATAAAATGTGCTATATAAATAAACTTGCCTTGCCTGGTAAAACAGGTGACAGTAGGCTGAAATGGACTCGCTGTTGCATCCGCAGGAGCGCAAAACTGCACTCTGGCCCAGCCGTCAAATCAAGCTAGATAGAGTTCCTCCATATTTAGATGAGGAGAAACCCAGAGTGAATGACGGACGCAGGGAGCCACAGATATAGCGTGCGCCACCCTCCCGCCGGCCACTCTATCCAAAGTCCTGGGCCGAATTTTTGTCCCAGTACATCCCTGGTTGTAAAGAACTGAAAATGGTCTTTTGTTGATTTTGCAGCATTTGGAGGTCATATTTACTGAAATCAAAAGCTATTTCCATCAAACACTTTTTAACAGGGCAAGTTACATGTTATCATACGACCCCTTCTTTGATTTCACCTTCACAATTCTTGTATCCATTGAACTTGTGAGTTTATGGTGAGTTTCTGCTTCAATTTCTTTGCAGAATGTCAGAATACCCTCCCAGAGCTTCTGTTTTGATGCGAACTGACTCCCACCCTCATAGGTCTTTTGCTTAAGGATGCTCCTAAGGTTCTCAATAGGTTTTAGGTCAGGGGAGGTTACATTGGCCCATAGCAGCCAATGACACAGAGTTATTCTTTGCAGCATGAGATGGTACATTGTCATACATGAAGATGATTTTGCTATGGAAGACACAGTTCTTCTTTTTGTACCATGGAAGAAGGTGGTCAGTCAGAAACTCTATATACTTAGCAGAGGTCATTTTCACACCTTCAGGAACCCTAAAGAGGCCTACCAGCTCTTTCCCCAAAACATGACTTGGCCACTTCCTTGCTGATGTCACAGCCTTATTGGGACATGGCCATCCACCAACCATCCACCACTCCATCCATCTGGACCATCCAGGGTTACACGGCACTCATCAGTAAACAAGACTGTTTGAAAATTAGTCTTCATGTATTTCTGGGCCCATTGCATTATTTTCTGCTTGTAAAGCATTTAGGTTTATGAACAACTGCAAGCCTCGAGGTTCACATGATTCCAGAGGCACCATGAATTTGTCTACCAGTAACCTTCCTCATTATGCCTTTATCTGCACGAACCCATCTATGCTCTGAATCAGCCACAAATCTCTTCATAGTACGATGATCTAGCTTCGTGGAATATCTAATGTTTTCATATTTTGTCGAAGGCATTGCAATATTTTACGCTTTCCGCAGCAGAGATCCTTTTTCTTTCCCATGATGCTTGAAACCTGTGGCCATAATGTTTATGGTTTTTGTGTGGATATTTGTTTAGTATATATATATATACAGAGCCTTGCGAAAGTATTCGGCCCCCTTGAACTTTTTGATCTTTTGCCACATTTCAGGCTTCAAACATAAAAATATGAAACTATCATTTTTTGTGAAGAATAAACAACAAGTGGGACACAATCTTGAAGTGGAACGAAATTTATTGGATATTTTTAACTTTTTTAACAAATAAAAAACTGAAAAATTGGGCGTGCAAAATTATTTAGCCCCGTTAATAATACAATAAGTTAATACTTTGTCGCGCCTCCTTTTGCTGCGATTACAGTTGTAAGTCGCTTGGGGTATGTCTCTATCAGTTTTGCACATCAAGAGACTGAAATTATGGCCCATTCCTCCTTGCAAAACAGCTCGAGCTCAGTGAGGTTGGATAGAGAGCGTTTGTGAACAGCAGTTTTCAGTTCTTTTCACAGATTCTCGATTGTATTCAGGTCTGGACTTTGAATTGGCCATTCTAACACCTGGATATGTTTATTTGTGAACCATTCCATTGTAGATTTTGCTTCATGTTTTGGATCATTGTCTTGTTGGAAGACAAATCTCCGTCCCAGTCTCGGGTCTTTTACAGACTCCATCAGATTTTCTCCCAGAATGGTCCTGTATTTGGCTCCATCCATCTTCCCATCAATTTCAGCCATCTTCCCTGTCCTTGCTGAAGAAAAGCAGGCCCAAACCATGATGCTGCTACCACCATGTTTGACAGTGGGGATGGTGTGTTCAGGGTGATGAGCTGTGTTGCTTTTACGCCAAACATAACGTTTTGCATTGTTGCCAAAAAGTTCGATTTTGGTTTCATCTGACCAGAGCACCTTCTTCCACATGTTTGGTGTGTCTCCCAGGTGGCTTGTGGAAAACTTTAAACGACACTTTTTATGGATATCTTTCAGAAATGGCTTTCTTCTTGCCACTCTTCCATAAAGGCCAGATTTGTAAAGTATATGACTGATTGTTGTCCTATGGACAGACTCGCCCACCTCAGCTGTAGATCTCTGCAGTTCATCCAGAGTGATCATGGGCCTCTTGTCTGCATCACTGATCAGTCTTCTCCTTGTATGAGCTGAAAGTTTAGTGGGACGGCCGGGTCTTTTTTGCTCCTTCCATTTCAATATTATCGCTTGCACAGTGCTCCTTGGGATGTTTAAAGCTTGTGAAATCTTTCTGTATCCAAATCCAGCTTTAAACTTCTCCACAACAAAATCTCGGACCTGCCTGGTGTGTTCCTTGTTCTTCATGATGCTCTCTGTGCTTTCAACGGACCTCTGAGACTATCACAGAGCAGGTGCATTTATACGGAAACTCGATTACACACAGGTGGATTCTATTTACCATCATTAGTCATTTAGGTCAACATTGGATCATTCAGAGATCCTCAATGAACTTCTGGAGAGAGTTTGCTGCACTGAAAGTAAAGGCAAAGTAAATGGCAAAAGGTCGAAATGTTCAAGGGGGGCGAATACTTTCGCAAGGCTCTGTATATATATATATATATATATATAAATGTTGGGATATTATTATGGGGTATTGTGAAGTGTGGCGCCACCCCCTGTTCTACCGGTGCAATATTCCTAGGTTGGTTAAGAGAACGGCTGGTCCAAATTAGTGATTGCTTCCAGCTGGTCTCCATTCATTTCTATCTAACACGCAGTGGAACAGGGGATGGCACGAGTGATTGGTTATCTGTAACATGTCATCGAGACACGTGAATATTAGTTCTATGGTATGGCTATAATCCGGTAGATGTGCATTTGATTTTACTTGTAGTTGTAAAAAGAGTGCAGTTTGAGTCTATTTGCGCACGATTTGTATTTCCGTTAGCTTCAGTGTCTTTGCCACTGTGAGAGCATAAGTATGGCTACATGTATGTATATTCACTGTGCGACTTGCCTTCAGTGACACCTGCAACGATCCAGTATTATTGTGTACTATCATTGGACTGCTACCATTAAAAATACAACCCATCAACCTGCGTTGGTCTCCCGCTCTCTCCTTCACTACACCAACCTTTGACATCACCAGGCAAACTAATAATCACAGGTTTCCGAGATTGATTTTTGTGTTCCAAAGAGCACGGAGACACAATACCATCCATGAGTTTGCTTGAAAAACTAAATATTTAATTGTTTATGAGACACTTAATTCCAATTTGCATAATAATTTGGAATGCATTGTAAGTCCTCCTGGCACAATGTCGACCTTTTGGCCTCTGGAAAGGTCATATTTTTTGCCTACAGTGAAGTGACTTATGGTTTTGGATTCAGCAGACGCATGGCTACAACATGGATGAAAGAAATCCAACACCCTGGGTCATTGAATAATATATTATATTAAATATTTATCCCAAAAAACTAAAGAATGTATGTTTATTTTTGTATTTTTTATTTTCTTGTTTATTTATGTGTAAATGCAAGTAAACCATGATGAATAAATCATTTCAATGCATATTGGTAAGCCCCCAGGGCTCCTGGACAAGTATGCAATGTTTGTGGGCCATACAAACAGGTCAACATCAAAAGGCTGCACCCATTTATCATTGTATTTCTATACGTTTCTGAAATCTTTCCCTTCCAAAAAGTGTTGGTATGTCCTACATCATTGCAGAGTTGTTATTTTTTTATTTTCATTTCCTACTTCCTGTCTGTCATGTCATGTGTTTATTAAAAACCGCTGCAATAGTTTCTTATTATATATGTTGTATTATGTTTGGTTCCCTTTCTGAAGAAGAATCTACTTACCATAGTTTTGATGGGAGCTAACTAAGACAAAGCTTGTATTATTTCATTAGTAGACTCTGACATGTTTTACAAACAGATTAATAGAAGAGGAAATTACAAATGTAAAAGTAAAGTCAGTATTTTGACTATATCATCATTATTATGCATATGTTCTAAATCCAAGCTGTATAAACTGGAATGCTTATTGGATTTGAGCATATCAGGTGATGTGTATCTGTGTAATAAGGGAGGGTGTGGCCTAAGGAGATCAACACCCCATAACAAGGTGTGCATAATTCTTAGGCAGCTTCTATCAAAATGGGCAAAAATAAGTTTTAACTGACTCAGAAGTCAAAAATTGTAAGTCTTCAGAGGGATGCAGTACACTTGAAATTCCTAAGATATTGGGACGTGATCACAGAACCTACTGCCAGTTTTTAGAAGACACTTTCTTCAAGCAGTGGTACAGGAAAAAGTCTGCATCTTTCAAGAAGACCATGTTTTTTTATGCAAGACAATGCTCAATCACATGCTTCACATGTTGAAAGAATAATGACACGGTCCCCTTCCTCACCTGACCTAAACCCTATTGAAATCTTGTGGTCCTTTCTTAATCGTTTAAGTTTCCTTCAATTTACAATGAAGGAAAACAGTACACCTCTCTGAAGTGTCTGGGAGGCTGTGGTTCATGCTGCACAACAACTTTATCATCAACAGATCAAGAAACAGACTCCATGAATGAAAGGCTTATGACTGTTGTTGATAAGAAGGGTGGCTATATTTTCACTGGTTTGTTTTGAAATGTCAGAAATGTTTATTTATAAATTATGAGTTGTTTATCATTCTCGCTTTAACAGATGGAAAGTGAGATGGGAAGATTTTAGCTTTTAATTTAGTTGCATAATTATTCTGCACACTAATAGTTGCCCAACAATCGTGCACACATGGATATTCTCCAAAGAAAGCCAAGACCTCATTTTGACTTTCTTAACTATTCAGGTTTGAAGTGTATTTACATTTTGGATTGACCGAGAGCACTGTAGTTGTTCAATAATAAAATTAATCCCCAAGAATACAACTTGCCTAATATTTGTGCGTACAGTGTATTGTGGAATATGTTAGGTGTTAGAACAGAAACATTTTCCACCTCTCGATAATGGAACTGCCTACTATTGGACGAATAATCTAAAAGTAGCTGATTAAAAGTAGTAGGATATCCAGTACTACACTGATTAGCACAGTTTGCCAATCATCTGAAAATCAATTGTCACAAAGACTTGTTACCACATTTCACTTTAGTAATTTTCTTATGTTAATATGTATTAATAATACATTGAATGTATTGAAGCATTTTAGACCATGCAAGTGTGTTTTCTTTGATATATAAAAAAATGTGGAATACCCTTTCTCTTAAATTTTTTAATGACTGGTAAATTTGGGCATCCAGCAGCCACAGGTGAGCAAAATATTTCATTTTCCACCCTGATCCCAGAGCGAGCACACCCGAGTCAACTTGTCAACTAATCATGCTTCAATCAGGTGAGCTAGTTCAGGGCTACAATAAAGATGTGAGGTGGCCGGGAGCCCACCTGGAGAGGTTTGAGAACCAATTCCCTGCAACGAGTCTCCACAACGTGGAGAGAATGAGCAAGTCCTTTAATAAAACAAGTCAAACAATCCAACAAAAAGCATTCAACACAAACAAAAATGAAGCACACGTGACCCGGGAGTGAGAGTAGTGTACTGTATCTACTAGGGATGCTCATTTCGGGTAATTTTCCTGACCGACAACCGGAACTCGTTAACCGATTATTAACCGTTAACTGATAAGATTATAAGATTCAATTGGCTTTAAATTAAAAAATAAATTGATGAGTGTCTGTAACCCGTTAAATATACAAACTTTTTTCCACGGATTTGTTTTAATGTCTAAACAGCGTACAGAACAGATCAACAACAGCTGCCGGGTGCACCAGCTTTGCGTACAAGTTCACTGGGGTGCAAAGTCCACACTAAACGATACGATGAAACTATTGTTTCATAAAACTGTGTCGATGTTTGGTTTCACTTTCATTTTCACCCACGTAATGTCCACACCAACCAAAATATTGTCGCAGAAAATTCGTCGCAGACGTTTTCACTTTCTGCTTTCAATAATCAAAGGAAAGTAGCCTTGATGCAGTGTTTACCGAGTTGTCAAATTACAGAATGAAAACACTCGGTGACAACCTGGAACAAGGTTGTTGCTTACAGGAGGCCTATTGCAAATAAGGGCTATAT
>JACXGM010003938.1:0-16265 GCA_016801145.1 Umbra pygmaea | reverse complement strand
GCGTTGCAGATGCAAAACAGGCAGCCGTATATTTCGCTCCTCATTACCTATATCTCCCCACCTTTCAAAACGGAGCGCCAGGCTCTGGTTGCGCGTGTTAACGCGCCACGTGATTTAACTAATATAGGCTATATATACTAAAAAACTTCTTAACCGTTTAACTGATAGTATTAACCGGTCAAATGTTTTACTTTCGGTTAACGGTTAAACGGTCAATATGAGCATCCCTAGTATCTACAGAGAGTAATGAGCAGAACCTAAAACCTCTGAGTGAAATCAACATAATGATAGACAGGTGTGTGTGCTACTCTGAAATAGAAGTCCAGTGTGAAATGGTGGAATCTCTTTCCAACATTAAACATTCTTACCCAGCCACAATCCGGTCTTCCAGTGCTCCCGAAAGCACACTGGTTTAACTTTTTACACCAATCATCTGCCTTTTAATCTGTTTAAATAGTTATTTCCGTCCAGGGCCATAATATGTTGGTCAATGTACTGAAGGAGGCAACAACTGCCCAAGAGCTCTCTTTCTAACCAAAAGCCAAAGGCCTCTCCTAGTGAACTGGGAAATAGTGGCATTTGGGACTCTGGCTTATGCTAGGTGTTGTTTTTAGTATCATATTCCATATCCATTGTGTACTTGCCACAATGACAGACCATTTGCTTCAATATGCCTCTCATGTATCATACTCTATACCTGTATTTCCCTTTGACAGATTGACTGATACGCATTTCACATCTTTTCATGATGCATCTTATGGGGGGTTACGGGTGCATTAGAATGCAAATAGGATCAGTGAATGAAATGTCTGTGTCTGAAATGGTGTGCTACCCTACAAGGCCCCTCGTGGTCATAAGTAGTGCACAAAACAGGGAACAGAGTGCCATTTGGAACTCAACTAAACATCCAACGCAGTCACATTTAAAACGCCCTTGGGAGAGCCTTCTTTTTTTTTAAGGCCCGAGGTTCTTTCGGCTGCCGAAGGCCTCATCTATTACATATAATAAGAATAACTTTTCCACAAGCATATCTTTACATCACAAAAATGAGTGATGTGAAAACAAATACGAGCAGGGAAAGTACAAACACAGACCTACCCACATACGCTCACAGTACCCTTCAATTATGCATATACTTGTGCACACCTTAAACCACGCGTGTGCACACCCATACACTTAATACCACTACAAAAGACAAGTTAATGGCTTTCTGGTTGTCATGAGGTAAAAATAAAGCCAAGAGCTATAGAGCTAATTATAGTGCTAACTGTGCAATCCTTAACATCTCATTCATTATCATGACCACACCGATGACACATGCACATCTAAATAATGTATTGCTATGGTTGTAAGAAACACATATAGGTGGCTGCTTCATAGCTTTGTCTTTTCCACATAGGTGGTTTTCCAGAGCCATTGCAGGTTGTGAGAACAAATGACTGCAGTGGTTTATACTGACGTCTTAGCCAAACTCCATCACTCTACATGGTCCCCTCGCTACTCAGGAAACATGGTTACTTTTTGGTTTATTGTCAAAAGGTATTCAGGATGGAAGGTATATTGAAACATCTTGTCCTATCATTAAAAACTCATAATGAAAGTGTGAGGAAAAAGTACAGTTGTGGTCAAAAGGTTTGAGATTGTCACAAATACTCATTTTTTCAAAAAGTCTGCTGCCTCAGTGTTGATGATTGCAATTTGCATATACTCCAGAACGTCATGAAGAGTGTTTAGATTAATTGCAATGAATTGCAAAGTCCCTCTTTGCCATGAAAATGAACTTAATCTCCAAAAAAACATTTCCACTTCAGCCCTGCCACAAAAGGACAAGCTGCCATCACGTCAGTGATTGTCTCGTTAACACAGGTGAGAATTTTGACGAGGACAAAGCTGGAGATCACTTTGCATGCTGATTGAGTTAGAATAACTTTAAAAGGAGGCTAACACCTCAAATCAATGTTCTTCCTCTGTCAACCATAGTTATCTATTATGCCTGCGCAGCAGATGGAAGACGTAGACATGAACTGAGACTATGGACTCCTTATATTGTTAGTTAACTATTTGCAGTATGTGAACTTTCTGTTTTAGTTGGGTTTTCCAACTCAATGCATTGAAGTGCTTTATGTTATAATTACATGTACTGTCCCTTTAAGGGTCCTGACACCTCTCTCTGCTTGGCCTGGTTAGCGACAGCTTAGGCTAGGCTATTACTTTGAGTTCTGATTATGTATTATTGTCAGCTGTGTGCAGTTAGACGAGAAAGAATTGCTATATAAGCTTTGGCCGAGCAGGGAGAGGTGTTGGTCATTACAGTTTTTCCCAATTGCTAACACACAAAATGCTAAATCTGTCTCATCTCGTGTCAAAACTCAACACACAAAAATTCTTTACACAACACTTGGAGATTAACATCTAACTGCCAGGTCAAAACTGCCATTCTGCAATCACAACTGAACACTCTGACTTCAAAAGGCCCTCTTCAGATTGATAGGAAACACACATGCACATGAACAATAAACAGTCAAACAGACACAACACACTGGTCAACTTTACTCAAGACACTTCTGTCATTCGTAGTTTTTAAACCGTTTTTATTCCCGCAACCAAGCCTCAGTGATACATTGTACAGGTAGCAAAACAACTCCCATTACAAGTCAGGTATCACTGGGTCGGGCCACGTCACCTCGTCCACATCACAGGCGATGTTCTCCCTTGCCAGGCAACGGAGGAAATATCACCGGGTGTGGCGTATCCACCCGTGGATCGACCCCACCTCGATGTCTCCGCATGCCTCCTCCATTGCTCGCAGGAGTGGCAAGCGTGCATGTGGTGGGCGGTCATAGACCTTCCACCCCCATGCCGAAAATAATTCCTCTATCAGGTTGAGGAACGGGGAATAAGGGGGCAGGTACAGCACCATGAATTAGTCCCGGACCAGAGCAGCCCGATGGAAACTGACATTATCCCAGATGACAACGAACATGGGCTGCCCTGGTCGGTCCTATGTGACCGCGGCATGTAATGCATGCAGAAATGTCAGTATGTGTGCAGTGTTGTAGGGACCCAGGGTGGCATGGTGATGGAGGACCCCCTGACCACTAATTGCAGCACAGATGTTGCCCCCGCACTGCCCTGCAACGTTCTCGATGGCCCTTTGGCCGATGATGTTTCAGTCCCGATGTCTGGTTTTTACCTGAGTCTCTTCCTCTATCTCCTCACCCTCTTCCCTCCCCGTCTCTTCCTCGTTCTCCTCTCCCTCTTCCCATCTCTTCCTCATCTTCTCCTTCCCACTGGTCCTTCAGCCTCCATATTCACGATTGTCTCACAACAGGTGCTCATACCTGAATTATATGTATATAGTGACTGATTGGTGTTCAGTTACAGGTGTTTTACTGTGTGTGCGGGGGTGTTGCTAATGTTGTGTGTGTTTTAACTATTGAATGGACGTGCTGACTGCAGAGAGTTTCATCATTGGCCAATGTGTGTAACACATGCACGATGTGTGTAGTGTTTTGAACCTTGTGTTACAGAATTGTTTACGGTGCCAAGGCCGACATTGTGTTTATTCATTTGTTGCCTGAGTGTACCAAATGCATGCAAACGTTACAGTTTCGATGCTTTGGTCTGAGCATTCACTTTTAGTGTTTTAGCAATTGGAAAAATCTGTAATACTGATGTTGGGTATGATGTTATGTGATTACGTTACGTTTTGTTAGAGGATTTTACGGGAACTCAAATATAAACTAAGAGGTGAAAAGTGAGTTGCTGGAGTTAGGAAGTGAATGCATATGCTCTTTATTTATATGTTCAGCTGTCAGTGTTCCGTGCCACTGTTGAGAGCACGTTAGGCTATTTCTTGCCGCTGATGAGAGCAGAGTAGCATACAGTATGTGAAACTGTATAAATATATTAGTTCCTGGTGGCACCCTGCAACCGAATGTACTTCATGTTTCCCGTACTATGTCAGTAAATACAACCAACAAACAAGCAGATAGATATATTACCTCAATATTTCAGAGGAATTCAATTTCTTCTTGACTTCTCTTTCTCTCTACTTCTCGCTCACTATGCCATGTTGTTTGTTCTCCATCTCAGTCCAGACCTCTCAGACACTCTGTTACTCGGTACCTCCAGTGGTACTGTTTCACCAGAGCTCTTTTGAGTTATTATAGGCCCAGGTAAAAGTAGTAAACTATAAAGGGAAAAGGATGTCATTTGGGTTGCAGCCACAAAATGTCTAAAGGTATTGTAGATGTGGTGCCTCCACTACTGCAATTGTACACAGATTTCCCCCTAGATCAGAAATACTCATTCCATTTTCCTGCGGGCCGCCATTCTGTATCGTTACAAACCGAAGGTAGCACAAGTGACGCTAATCAGTACTAGGATGAAATGTCAACTCAGGGTAGTCGCAACTAAGCTAGCACAGGTGACGCTAATTATTAAAATGATGAACCGCCAACTCGGGGTAGTCGCAACTGGGGTTGGACGAAAAACATATGGAATTGCGGCCTGCGGGACTAGGAAGAGTATCTAGCTGCCCTAGATCATCACCATAGCTTTTGAGTGAATTTGTTACTAATTGCCAAAAGTAATGCTGACTTGCTGTTTCAGAAGTTCAACAGAATGATGGACAGATTAATTATTGTTGAACAAACAGACCAGATGTGTCGGACAACTGTCTATTATTGACTGACTAACATCGAAAGTGCAACTGTGCTACACTAGCATTCAAATGTTTGGAGTCACACAGGAATTGTCATGTGTTTGGATAGAAATGTATACCTTAATTCACAAAGGTGACATCATATTGATAAGATATTATAGGCAAAACATGATACATTATGAATGAGCTAAAATACTTCATGACTGCTGAAGAAGTGGCTTTGCCGTTGTTTTGGAATAAATAATTATAAATCAGTCATTTCCGAATATTATAGATATTTGCAACACTGCTAATGTCTTGGATGTATATATATAGTATAGTTATTATAATATAAAGGTATGAAATTCAATCAAAAACATAAACATTTCTGGGTGACCCCAAACCTTTGAATGCTAGTGTATACGTGAACGACTGATGAAGAGCTGAACATAATTTATGAAGCCTCTTAGTTTTACTCTGGCTTTAAAAGAGAAGAAACCAATTCCCCAATGCAGCCTGTGACATTGCCTTCCAAATCCTGTTCCAGTGTAAACAAATAAAGAGGTGGCCCTGCTCTCCATGTATCTCCCTTAGCAAAGTCTAACAATCAATTTATCATGTTACCTCTGCCAGAGATGTTTGTTGAAATATTCACACACGAAGGAACAATGCACACACACTTACACATAAACGTTCACTTGCAAAAAAACATGGAGGCACATGTTTACCGTATAAACACAGACACACAAAGCCATATGTGCCTGCTTGTTCTGTAGGGCACTGAGATGAGGGAGTGTCCATGTTTATATTAACATATTCAGATATTTCACCATGACAAACATTCACTCTGACTGACAACAGACCAGCCGCGGTCGGTGGATCTTAATTGGGGAGGACGGGCTCATATTACGCTCCGGACCGGAGTGAATGGAATGGTGCGCAACGCACAAAACCCAGTGTTTTTTTTATTTTGCACACCATTCCATTCACTCCGGTCCCGAGCGTAATATGAGCCCGTCTTCCCCAATTAAGATCCACCGACCACGGCTGCAACAGACATACTTTGATGGAACACACTCTTGGAACACAATGACAGAACATACTTAGACAACACACTCTGAAAGACCACCTTGGCTACACACACTGCAGATACACATGGCAGAAACACAAAAACCCTGCCAACACACAAACCCACAACCAGTATTTTGTCGTCAATGTCTAAAATACTGTACATCAGTGGCTGCAATATAGTACTTATTTTTTACTTCATTTAATTAGATTTCCAGTTTCATCCATGTTGGATTTTCAATGGTATAAGAAAAACAATCTCATCAAGATCTCTGTGTAAAGTAAATATATTCCAGCACTTTAAATGCCAACGCAAATCAGTTCTCCTTCAGACTACTCTAAATCAAACACACACCTCTGTAAATATCAGCATTCCAGTGGCCTATTGAATCTGCGTCACAGTCTACACACGTCATTATTAGACCACGCTAAGAGCATCTTCAGAAAACTTTTTGCTGTGTTACTGTGTGTGGGGGTGTGTGATGGTGGCCCCCGCGTCTCAAAACCTTTCAAACGGTCATGTAAGGAAGACCTCTGATCTGTCCGATGAAGGTCAAAACAAATAACTGTTACATATGAAACAACAAGGTCTAGAGTGTTATTGCTTTCCTGCTACTTCTCTGGAATGTTCTCTCGAAGTCCTAGGCTACCGTTTTTTATCATATGTACATCAACCGTATTTCATATCAATGATTATTGTAGTGGAGAGTGGGGTAATATGAGCCAGTAGGGAAGTTGACCCACCACCTATATCTGGGCAACCATGCACAATTGTTTCCATATGACCCTAAATTTAGTTTGCATTCTCCAATGTCATCTTGGTGTGGAAGAACCATGTGGTAAGCATATTTTTTCCACAAAACAACAGTTTTTTGCCTGTCAAAGAACTTTGGGGGCATATCAGCTATAATCAGTCTCACATCAAAGTAATTTATCTCAATTGAAAAAGGTATACCAGATATGTTGATGGACAGTGTGTAAAACATTTGAGTGAATTATCAAAAGTGTAGCTCTGGGTTGCTAGACTCACTGTTCCCAAGAATTTCAACCAGTGTTAAGCTATGTTTATAGGCTATAAAGTTTGCTATTAAGCCAAACATACAGTTGAGTGTCTACACAGTGTAAAATAAATAATCTGCAGATGTTGCTCAAAATAATTAAAGTTTCATTCAATTTCAGACTTCCATGTATATTTCATAATCCTAGAGAATTTGCAAACCCTCTTGAGGTTACAGAACTGTAAACCGATTAGTTATAATATTTATTTAATGATACATAATAATTTCAGCAGAATGGGGGAATTAGAGTTATACTGTGCAATCTGGTTAAGATAGTAATAGTTAGTATGCCTGTTTTCTCAGATTTACACAGTCAGCTGTATCAACTAACCCCTAACATGGGGCAAGTTGAGCCTCAAGACCACTTTTTTTGGGACCGCATAATTTGTTGACTATTTGAGTTGGGCACAATACTAAGGATACAATTGATAGCACACACCCTGAAATTGTGGTGTATGCGTTAATTCCACTCTCATGTTCCTTTGGCTATAGGTCGACTTACCCCAATCACCCCTATATACAGCATAATATACTGTATCCGTTAGTGTGTATTTGTTGGTGTGTGTGCATGGTGGTGGATTTGTACATGTGCAATAAAAAGTCACATTGTTATAATAATAATCTAACCTTAAAAGCACTGCTAAAAGTGCTACTTACTGTACAACAAAAACAGTGTAGCAGAAAGGAGGGATCAGCTGGTGGAACTGTTGATGGTGCTTTTTCACAAAGCTATAGTTGTGTCTCAAATGGCACCCTCTTCCATATTGTACCGATATGCACTATTTATCAATAAGGCCTATTGGACTCTAGTGCACTGCATAGGGAACAATTTGTAATTTGGGCCCTTACCTGCAAGTCATTCCTAACATCGAACTGCCATCAGGCTGGGTTTGCTAATGGCATTTTCTCAATTGGTTTCCCTCAGCCATGCAGAAATGATTGGGTCATGTCGAGCCCTTCTGCGGTGATTCACATATTTTATTATGATTAACATTAATAATTTGTACCTTTGCAAACTGAGGCACGAGTGGTGGAGGGTTGGGAGGAAAACAGACCTGAGGGACGATTAGTATTTATAAGGGGTGGTGGCCGAGGAGAAATGGAACAGGGGAAAGTAATGTACAATTTGATTTGAATATAGAATATTTTTTAATCAATCTGGTTTGATTAATGATCACTTATTCTAAAAACAGAAAGGAAGCTGGCAATTATGAATAGGAATATGACTGAGATAGTTTCTTGATATGTCTCCTTATATGTGCTGTTTTATGATGGATTGGTTTATTCTATTCATTACACAATCCATTTATTATATTAGTCCCAGTGAACACTATAGAAAGGGTTGAACAGACAGGAGAGACATATATCTTTTGTGTGTTAACAAATGACACTGAGACCTAAAGGTAATTCATCCCCACCTCCATGGTTGAGAGAGATAGAGAAAGAAAGAGAGAGAGAGAGAGAGAGAGAGAGAGAGAGAGAGAGAGAGAGAGAGAGAGAGAGAGAGAGAGAGAGAGAGAAAGAGAAGGGAGAGAGAGAGAGAGAAGGGAGAGAGATACAGACAGACAGACAGACAGACAGACAGACAGACAGACAGACAGACAGACAGACAGACAGACAGACAGACAGACAGACAGACAGACAGACAGGGGTGGAAAGAATTAATAATAAAAAATTCTACAAGTTCAGGACCAAAAACATACATTATTCTTAGAGACTGTTGCCCTACTGCAAAGAAAGACAGTATTTTGGGTGCATAGAAGGCACATCCTGAAATGCTGCATTTCTTTTTTCCCAATTGGTCTTGTCCAAATCCCAACTCTTGCACATATGCCGTCTTAAGGCTCGGCAACTTGTGGTTGGAGGAACCATGGAGAAACCAGGGAGTTGCTGAGCTGCTGACAAGGCAGGGAGGGAAGAAAAAGAAGCATACACATTTGTGGAATCCCAATAGCTTTTCGTATTACTTTGTTTGGTATACTTATACAGCATATTTTATATGATGTCATTCACAGGGTTTCGAGATTATGTTTTTCTGAAATCTCTGCAAAAGACTAAGAAAATGCAAGCTCCTGGGTGTCCTGCGCATGCATGCAGTATGCAGAACTACTGGGGATTCCCTCATACTCTTCCCTCATCATTTAAAGCTGTTCCCCAGAGAAATGACATTTGATGCTGCCTCATTTAGCAACTAGCAACAGTTATCGGCAACTGTGGAGCCATATTTATCTGAATCCTAATATAGAGGAAGGATTTAACGTATTCGAACACATCTGTTTGTCACGCAGACAATCATTCACCACAAATTCGATCTAATGCATGGGGGAGTGGAGGACAGGGATTTAACCCTATGACGTTGCCCTCCCGCTAGCTACATAATGCTCTTCCTGACTGAGAGAGCAACCTGCTTGGAGAGAGAATCAAATAATTACTCCAAGCAATCTATAAATGTAGACAAATTGTATGTCATTTCTCCCCTTTAAATTTCACTGAATTTCTCATTTAGATAGATTACATTTTATCATTTTAGATTCAACTTTATTGTCATTGCAGCAAGTAACAAAAACCATGGTAACCAAATGTTGTTTAGCATCTAACCTCAGACTTTGCAAAAAAGTAGCAAAGGTGATAGTAGAGCAGATAATGATGGTAAGAAATACAGAATGACTATATGCAGTAAGGAAACTGTAATATTATGACTAAATATAACGTATGTACAGAATCTAGATATTATGAACAGTATGTGTACAGTAATAGTGCAAATAATATAGACTGAATGGCAATGTACTGAAGATGAGGATGAAGAAATACAGGATGACTAAGTATACATGCAGTATGTAAACGAAAATATTATGACTTAAGTGTACAATATTTAGAGTATATTGTAAATGTACAGTAATAATACAAGTGATATACTGTAAAGTTAATTAGTCACTAGGCACGTCTAGTAATGTACAGTAGAGTATATTACAGTTTTCCCCGATTGCTAAAACACTAAAAGTGAATGCTCATAACAAAGCGTCAAAACTGTATCGCTTGCATGCATTTGGTACACTCAGGCACCAAATGAATAAACACAATGTCGGCATGGCACCGTAAACAATTCTGCAACACACGATGCAAACACTACACACATCGTGCATGTGTTACACACTTTGGCCAATGATGAAACACTGCAGTCAGCACATCCATTCAATAGTTAAAACACACACAACATTAGCAACACCCCCGCACACACAGTAAAACACCTGTAACTGAACACCAATCAGTCACTATAATTCAGGTATGAGCACCTGTCGTGAGACAATCGTGAATATGGAGGCTGAAGGACCAAGGGGAAGGAGAAGATGAGGAAGAGACGGGAAGAGGGAGAGGGGAACGAGGAAGAGACGGGGAGGGAAGAGGGTGAGGAGATAGAGGAAGAGACTCTGTTAAAAACCAGACATCGGGACTGAAACATCATCGGCCAAAGGGACATTGAGAATGTCGCCGGGCAGTGCAAGGGCAACATCACCATGTGTGCAGCCATTTGTGGTCAGGGGGTCCTCCATCACCATGCCACCCTGGGTCCCTACAACACTGCACACATACTGACATTTCTGCATGCACTACATGCCTCGATCCCATAGGACCAACCAGGGTAGCCCATGTTCGTTGTCATCTGGGATAATGTCAGTTTCTACCGGGCTGCTCTGGTCCGGGACTAATTCGCCAACCACAACCTTTTTATGGTGCTGTACCTGCCCCCTTATTCCCCGTTCCTCAACCTAATAGAGGAATTATTTTTGGCATGGCGGTGGAAGCCTACCACATGCACGCGTGCCGCTCCTGCGAGCAATGGAGGAGGCATGCAGAGACATCGAGGTGGGCTCGATCTACGGGTGGATACGCCACGCCTGTGATGTGGACGAGGTGACGTGTCCCGACCCCAATTGACGGAGTGATCCCTGACTTGTAATGGGAGTTGTTTTACTACCTGTACAATGTATCACTGAGGCTTGGTTTCAGGAATAAAAATGGTTTAAAAACTACAAATGACACAAGTGTCTTGAGTAAAGTTGACCAGTGTGTTGTGTCTGTTTGACTGTTTATTGTTCATGTGCATGCGTGTTAACTATCGATCTGAAGAGGGCCTTTTGAAGTCAGAGTGTTAAGTTTTGATTGCAGAATGGCAGTTTTGATTGCAGAATGGCAGTTTTGAAATGGCAGTTCAATGGTAATCTTCAAGTGTTGTGTAAAGAATTCATGTGTGTTGAGTTTGGACACAATGAGCCAAATTACGCATTTTGTGTGTTAGCAATTGGAAAAAACTGTAACAGAATATAAATGGTAGTGTAAACAAATATCAATTGAATTGAGCATCTAGAGTTAATACAGTAAGTACAGTTGCTAATGAGTGAAACATCAATAAGGTCACAAAGTGAACAGTAAATGATGGGCTATGGGGGGGCATTACCTTTGAGAGTTGAAACCTGTGAACTGTAAATGCGGGGGTGATGGGGGAGGGCTGAGACTTTATGTTCAGCAGGTTGGCACCAGCATGGAAGAAGCTGGAAGAGATGATGCCCAGGTCAACTTGTCGGGTATGATGGTGTTGAACGCTAAACGAAGTCAATGAACAGCATCATCGCATAGGTGGTATTGTTTTCCAGGTGGGTCAAGGCAGAGTGTAATGCCTTGGTGAGGGTATCCTATGTTGACATATTCTTAAGCTTAGCAACCCGGTGGGGATCCAGTGTATGAGGTACTGTAGACAGGCTTTGAGATGAGCCAGGACCAGCCTCTTGAAACACTTAATATTGATGAATGCAAACGGGCGGAAGTTCTGGCTCCTTGCAGCAGATTTTTTCAGTACTGGCACATGTTCCTTGGTTTAGTCCGTGATAGCCTTGATGCCCTGCAACATGCGTCGGGGGTCAGAGGGAAAACCTTCCTTAATACACAGTGTGTGGACATGTTTGAATGGCCCTGGTTGAGCTGTAGACCTCCGTGTCACCAGAACTGAAGGATGTCACGTGCATCCAGTATGAGGTGGACCTCACTATTCATCCAAGGCTTCTGGTTGGGGAAGGTTCTTATCTGTTGGTAGATGGTGATATTGTTGGTGCATGTGTTCATGTCCGGAACAGAAGAGGCATACTGTGTATCCATTTGGGAAACCGGCGTGGACTGAGTGGCACCAATCTTGTACAGTTATGAGACTTCAGTCAGTTTACGTTAACCTCACTAACTTAGCATGCTATGCCTGAACTAAATGTTCCCTGAAGTACCTTAAATTGTAACCGATTGGTCTATACTTGAAAATGTAGCGTTTAAATACGCACTAAAGCTCGTATTTGAATGGCCAAGTCGTAATGCACCAACATTTACATTATGTACGGTTGCCCACGTATTGCCATGAAAATGAGTTGAAATAAATGTAAACTATTGACCTGGACAAGGGTCAAACCAGCAACCCAGAACAGCATTTGTAGTTGTGAGGGATTTCTTCAAATATTGTATGAATATGAATGTTCTGATTAATAAAATTATAAGAATGCCAGTTGTCAACATTATGACACATCATTCACCAAAATCTGGGTAAAAAATGCATTTTAGGGCCAGCCTTTATCCAATTGCTAACACACAAAATGCTAAATTTGACTCAACACACAAGAATTCTTTTCACAACACTTGGAGATTAACATCTAACTGCCATGTCAAAACTGCCATTCTGCAATCAAAACTTAATATCGCCGGGTGTGGCGTATCCACCCGATGTCTCCGCATGCCTCCTCCATTGTTCGCAGGAGGGGCATGCATGCATGTGCTAGGCGGTCATAGACCTTCCACTGCCATGCCAAAAATAATTCCTCTATCAGGTTGAGGAACGGGGAAAATGGGGGCAGGTACAGCACCATGAAATGGTTGTGGTTGGCGAACCAATCCCGGACCAGAGCAGGCCGGTGGAAACTGACATTATCCCAGATCAAAACGAACATGGGCTGCCCTGGTCGGTCCTATGTGACCGCGGCATGTAGTGCATGCAGAAATGTCAGTATGTGTGCAGTGTTGTAGGGACCCAGGGTGGCATGGTGATGGAGGACCCTCTGGCCACTAATTGTGGCACAGATGTTGCCCCCGCGCTGCCCTGCAACGTTCTCGATGGCCCTTTGGCCGATGATGTTTCAGTCCCAATGTCTGCTTTTTACTTGAGTCTCTTCCTCTATCTCCTCTCCCTCTTCCCCGTCTCTTCCTCGTTCTCCTCTCCCTCTTCCCGTCTCTTCCTCATCTTCTCCTTCCCCTTGGTCCTTCAGCCTCCATATTCACGATTGTCTCAGGTTAAGTGTTTTACTGTGTGTGCTGGGGTGTTGCTAATGTCATGTGTGTTTTAACTATTGAATGGACGTGCTGACTGCAGTGTTCCTTAATTGGCCAATGTGTGTAACACATGCACGATGTGTGTAGTGTTTTGCACCGTGTGTTACAGAAGTGTTTACAGTGCCAAGCCGACATTGTGTTTGTTCGTTTGGTGCCTGAGTGTACCAAATGCATGCAAACGTTACGGTTTCAACGCTTTGTTCTGAGCATTCACTTTTAGTGTTTTAGCAATCGGGAAAAACTGTAAACAACTCAAGAATGAACTCACAAAAAGACAGAGACCATTCCAATGTCTCCCCTTCGATTTCATCAGTGAAGAACAATACTTTATTTTTAATATGATGTTAAAAATGCTGTGATGTTATTCTCTCTCCAGGAATATTATATTTCCCAAAAGGCATACAATATACAGTATAGCCAAGATACACATAATGTAGATATGTACATATTGAGATATGGTTTGAGAAGGAAATAAATCGATACAGTGTGTCTTCGGTAGCTCAGTTCACAGAACCTAGTCAATGATAACTCAATTGGTAGAACAAGGTTCTTGACATATCTGTTGGTAAAACATTGTTTGTTGATATCTTAGATGTAAGAACATACTGTATTCCTCTGTAGCTTTCTGTCTTTGGCTGGATGTAATATTCTATAGTTCAGTTAGTACAACATGGTCCTTCACACCAGTTGCTAGAACATGATCCTTGATAGGTGAGTTGTAAGAACATAGTTCTCCATAGCTAATTTGTATGATGAACTATGTAGAACATGACAGATAACTAGTTTACTATTTCCATGACAAGATGTAATAGCCTAGTAAAGACTTCTGATTCCAGAAGACTACATTGAAATGCTACAGGGACCTCAGTCTGGCAGGGCTCAGGTTCCATGCAATTGGACAATTGGGCCATTGACAATGGGTGAGGAGCAAAGTTAATTAGAATGTGATTGGACCTTCCAACCATTGTTGTGTTTCTATTTGATTTCTGTGCACTTTCTGTGCACACAATTGTCATCACCTAAATTATCACAACAGACAGACATCTTTAGCATTTCAATGTAAGCTTCTGGGATCAGATGGCTAATGATTTTAGGCCGTGTATTCCAAAATGTGTGTTTAGCCATGGCATCTGTATTATCGAAGGAGTTGTTTAATAGCCTGGATGTATTGGTGCCTTGGGTGTGTTTAGGTACAGAATGTAAAATAACTGAGACTGTAACACAACTTACCAGGCATGGTCAGACATACTGTAACAGGGCATAAGTGGTAATGATTCACTCATCCATACAAACCCTAGGGGGGATAGTACTGCAGCATATCAGCTGGCATACAAAATGGCACCCTATTGCTTTCAGTTTCCCCTCTTTGGCCCTGATTAAATGTAGTGCACTATGTAGCGATCAAGTTACCCTTTGGGACAGATCTAAATCCATGGCTGAACACCATATGGACAGTAGCCCAGCAACAAAGTGGTGTGATCTGCATTCAATAGCAGAGGACACTATGTCACTTTGTAGGAAACGGCCGAAGTATCACATTGCTGTTATCACAGTCAGTAGGTAGGGTCCACATAGAGCACTTCACACACGCACATGCGCGCACGCGCACGCACGCACGCATGCACGCACACACACACACACACACACACACACACACACAAACACACACACACACACACACAGCTGCAGCTTGGGAGGTGAGGGCACTCATTAGGTAGAACATTTGCTAGCTCTCTACTGAAATAACTCATTTGAATTTTAAAATGTGGTAGACTGCAAATAATACAGAAATGTAAATATAGAGTGTTTTGGCCCCATTTTGAATATCCCCGTCCCCAGAAGAAGGTAGGCCTAGTCTCTTCTGTATGAACCATTTGGATGTAATTGGACACATTAAATGCTGCGATATGCTGAACTCGTCCCAACACAAATAGCTTTGTGCATTGCATGAATGAGTTCTTTTGATTTGGTATAAAACCAGGCTCCAGCGAGCAGAAAGCATTGTGCCTGCTGTAATTTAAGCGTGAACTGTGTCTCCTCTCGTACATCGTCTGGCAAAATGTCAGGAGGATGAATGGACTCCATGAAGCATAATATAATACTCTGTTTGTATGGGTTTTTATGTGGGAGTGTGTGTGGGTGCGTGCATACATATATACATTATACATGTATACATTATACATGTATACATGTATACATTATACAGTGCCTTGCTGCATAAATATTCACCCCCCCACCTCTATTTCCCCATTCATTTTTGTGACAACCTGGAATGAAAGAGGTTTGTATTGGGATTTTTCCACTTGTTTTACACAACATACTGAAAACCTATATTGTGCAAAATATTTTTGTGACATTTGTTGGTTTCATATCTATTCAACTCCTTTGCTATGAAACTCCTAAATAAACTCTGATATAATCAATTGCCCTCAGAACTCACATAATTAGGTGAATGGAGTCCACCTGTGTGCAATTAAATTGTCACAATCTCGAAATAATTTCACTTGAGAGATAAAAAAAATAAAATTATTATTATTTAACTTTTGTGCGACAATAAAACATGTTTTGCACCTTCAAAGCATTCGGTATGGTGTGTGAAAGGAATGGTAAAAATCTCAATACAATTCTATTTCTCTAATGAGTCAGACACTCTGTGTAAATTAATGGTGATTTAATGAATACACACAACAGAAACCAAGGGAATTCACTAGTCAGGTAAGGTTCGGTACCTTTAACAGATATTAATTGTTTGAGTTTTTTCACTGATAATAACTTAAAATTAACAACTATGCAAAGAGACTCATGCGAAGGATTAATTACAGAAGAGGAAATGCTTGAAGCTATCAAAACATTTAAACATGGAAAAACACCCGGATTGGATGGCATCCCAGTAGAGGTATACCAAATGTTTTTTGACATATTAAGAGGTCCATTGTTAGCATGTTTTAATCATTCGTATGTAAACGGTAGATTGTCAGACACACAACAAAAAGGCCTGATCTCATTACTATTAAAACAGGACCCAAGCGGAGCATATAAAGACCCTGTATATTTAAAAAACTGGAGGCCTCTTACACTGCAATGCTGCGATGCCAAAATATTAGCTAAATGCATAGCTCTTAGAATTAAGAATG
>JACXGM010003937.1:0-39835 GCA_016801145.1 Umbra pygmaea | reverse complement strand
GGGTCAGGGTAACCACAGTGGGTCAGGGTAACCACAGTGGGTCAGGGTAACCACAGCGGTGGGGGTGGGATTTGCATATCCCCCACTAGAGACTCTGCAACAATGACAATGTGACATCCAACACGGAATGTGATTTAGAATGCAATCTACTGAGCATGCCTTGCATCATCCACGCTGGTGGCCAACACTCAAAATACACTTTCAGTCGACTACTGTGGGCATTCTTATTCTAGGAATGAGTAGAGAGAGCCTGCAGCCTTGGAAAGATGAACTGCCCCAGTCAAGGCTGGCTCAGTAAATGGCTGTGTGTTTAAACAGTAAATGAATGCATGTAGCATGTCAAGTCTGCAAGAAATGTATGTTTATGAATGATGATGAGTAATAATTCCATTAGCCATTTATAAATCATTTAATCCTTTTGCTCTCGAGGCTAAATTACTAAAGGAAATTGGTGGGTATGGGGGAAGGGGCGGAGGGCAAATGGTCACCGTGGCAACACTAATGAACAACAACCCCCACCCACCTTGTCTTGGCACTCAGTAAGACAGTTTGTCATTGCAGGTGGGCCGCCTGTGTTAGCTGTGCAGACACTACTAAATATCCCCTGGATTTACTCTAGGAAATTAGATAGTATGTTTGTGAAGAGAGAGAGAAAAACAGACAATTACAATGAGAGACAGAGACATAGAGCATGAGAAAGTGATGGTAAACCGTGCTCGTGTTGGAAATGCAAAACTGACCCTACACTGATCCTGGAAAGAAAAATCAGAAAATTACCTGGCAGCTAAAGGCCTTCAGCTATTATGAAATGTATTATCTAATATATGGATGTTTTGTGCTTTTACTAATTCTTAAAAATTTATAACTTTTATGTTTACCTAGGTTAGATAAGCACTAAGGTAGGAGGAGATGTGGTACAAATGGCCAAGAGCTGTTCGTAGATGCGACTCATCTTTCCTGTGCACAGGTCTTAGCCCGGGTGTATTGGCAATACACCAAGATCCCCAGGGATGCCTTATTGCTCCTATAAACCACTTTCCAACACAATTGAAAGCCGTAAAAAGCGCTGTGATGTCATAACCACCATATACTATCTCATGCAGTATGAGGGCAGAAAGAGGCTTAGGCCTGTAGGTTGATCACTACCGGAGTGCTGAGGCTGCTAAAGCAGCCAGGCTCAAGGTGGGTGGGGCCACCATGATTACGGGGGGGTGGAAGTGAAGAGTGCCTGTGATTCAATCCATCTACCTTTCAGTTACTGAACCACCATTTTTAATTGCTTGGCTACAGCTGCCACTGAAAGGCCAAACCAATACATATAGACAATGTGGGGCATGTCATGGGGCATTGGGAGTTGATCTTTCAAGCACAGGGAAGATGCCCAGATGTTCCTCCAGCACCACATCCAGCAGCAAAATACCCTGCATTCTACAGTTTTCTTGCCTAGGAAGGTATGTAGGATCAGTCTGGATCAGTCAATGGGATGGGAGACTGAATGCTGGTGAAGTGGTGATGGAAGACCAATGGTCTTTGACCTTGCTTCATCTCTTCCTATACCATTACTAAAAAAAATGTTCTAAAGGTATATTTGAAAAGGTAACACATGTAAGTAAATAATCGATGTAAGTTGCTTAAATGTACTTTAAGTGCACAAAGTAAAAGTAGAAGTAAAATAGTGACATCTGTCAATGCATAATATAAATGGCAGAGGTGCTTCTTCTAGGATTCATTATAGAAAACTGTGAAATAATTGATATCTGAAGTAAAATATCCAATCTAATCAAGTCAGATTTGGGCTGCCTGTGTAAATGTGGCCTATTGAAAAAGAAAGAAAAAAACATACAATAAAATGACAAGACTTGAATGCAACCAATAGCCTAGGCTTCTACAAACAAATATCCCAGTTGAATGAACATCTTTAATGATGAAGATAATAAATTCACGTTGTGCATATCCATCAGTTTGGCCCAAAAACCATCGCTCTCATTTAAACATATTTACACCATTTTACCCCATAAACGTAAAGATTATGTCCTTGTGGAGAGGTTTGAGAACCACATCTAGAGCAGGGCCATTCACAGAACTTTTAAATGGCATGTGCTGAAACTAGAAAAACAAAGGCACCCCACTTAAAATATAGTTGCAAACGTGACACAGACTATTTGAGAATTGTTATTATTTTCAATTATTTGCTTGACCTACAACATACATACGCTTTCAAAAATGTGTCCTTCATAATCTAACATCCAAGTAACAAATCTATTACATTCAATGCTAATACTTTTGGTTGTAAACACAAACAATGTATTGTCAATAAACAGCTTTATTAATAATAGGCCTGTGATATTTAGCTGACTGGTTAACTAACAAATTAATTGTTTGGCTTTTGCCACCTGTGTGGCAGATTCCTGCAAAGCCCGCGTCTCTATGAGAAGCCACCTAGGCCAAAATTGAATACTTCACTTGCACATACATATATACTGGTACTATACACTTGCACATACATATATACTTCACTTGCACATACATATATACTTGTACAAAGCACTTGCACATACATATATACTTGTACAAAGCACTTGCACATACATCCTTCACTTACATATGCATATATACTTCACTTGCACATACATATATACTCCACTTGCATATACATATCTACTTCCCTTGCATATACATACATACTTCACTTGCACATACATATATACTTCACTTGCATATACATATATACTTCCCTCGCATATACATACATACTTCACTCGCATATACATATATACTTCCCTCGCATATACATATATACTTCACTTGCACATACATATATACTTCACTTGCATATACATATATACTTCCCTCGCATATACATACATACTTCCCTCGCATATACATATATACATCCCTCGCATATACATATATACTTCACTTGCACATACATATATACTTCACTTGCATATACATATATACTTCCCTCGCATATACATACATACTTCACTCGCATATACATATATACTTCCCTCGCATATACATATATACTTCACTTGCACATACATATATACTTAGTAGTTAACGTAAATAAGTATCTAACTCAACAAATTGACCAAATAACATACATTCTTATACCCCATTACTTCCGACTTTTGGCATTTACGTACAAGTCAGGTATATGTATGCACAAGTGAAGTATGCATGTATATGCGAGTGAAGTATATATTTATGTGCAAGTGAAGTATGTATGTATATGCGAGGAAAGTATATATGTATATGCGAGGGAAGAATGCATGTATGTGCAAGTGAAGTATGTATGTATATGCGAGAGAAGTATATATGTATATGCGAAGGAAGAATGCATGCATGTGCAAGTGAAGTATGTATATGCGAGATAAGTATAGATATATGTATATGCGAGGAAAGAATGCATGTTTGTGCAAGTGAAGTATATATGTATGTGCAAGTTAAGTATATATGTATGTGTAAATGTTTAGTACCAGTATATATGTATGTGCAAGTGAAGTATATATGTATGTGCAAGTGCTTAGTATCAGTATATATATGTATGTGCAAGGGAAGTATATATGTATGTGCAAGGGAATTTTTTAATTTTGCTCTAGGCGGCTTCTCATACGTCTCCCTCCCGCAGTGCACACAGCTGCGCTTAGTTTGAATACAAGTTAATGTTGAAAGGCTAATTCATATAACGTAGGCTATAGCTCTACTGAAATGCTTGGATACGTTAAATGGGGATTATAAAGAAATTATATGTAAATGATGGAAAAAGGTGAAAACAAGTATACCAATCACTATGACTACTAAAACAAATAGTATACAATAATGTGTGTACTTCAATACTCGCGACAACACTGCTCTTGATGTGTGCTTGAAAATTGTAATTGAAGAGTGGGAGAAACGATCAGCAGAAAGCTGCAAGAAGCTTATAGACAGATACAATAAATGTTTGGAGGCTGTCATTGTAGCCAAGGGTTGTCCAACCAAATATTATGGAAGGGTGCCTTTCTTCGATGCTGTCCATAGCTTTTTGTGTTGAATACCACTGGACATCCTATTAAACTATTCAGATAATGCAAAGTAGGTAAATTTCCAATTATTTCTGAAGATAATGTACATGACATACAACATTTTAAAACTGTATACAGTGCCTTACGAAAGTATTCGGCCCCCTTGAACATTTAGAACGTTTGCCACATTTCAGGCTTCAAACATAAAGATATAAAATTGTAATTTTTGTGTAGAAGCAACAACAGGTGGGACACAATCATGAAGTGGAACAAAATGTATTGGATATTAACAAATAAAAAAATTACGACTTGGGCTAGCAAAATTATTCAGCCCCTTTACTTTCAGTGCAGCAAACTCTCTCCAGAAGTTCAGTGAGGATCTCTTAATGATCCAATGTTGACCTAAATGACTAATGATGATAAATAGAATCTATCTGTGTGTAATCAAGTCTTCGTATAAATGCACCTGCTCTGTAATAGTCTCAGAGGTCAGTTGGAAGCACAGAGAGCATCATGAAGAACAAGGAACACACCAGGCAGGCCCGAGATACTGTTGTGGAGAAGTTTAAAGCCGGATTCGGATACAGAAAGATTTCCCAAGCTTTAAACATCCCAAGGAGCACTGTGCAAGCAATAATATTGAAATGGAAGGAGTATCAGACCACTCCAAATCTACCAAGACCCGGCCGTCCCTCTAAACTTTCACCTCATACAAGGAGAAGACTGTTCAGAGATGCAGCCAAGAGGCCCATGATCACTCTGGATGAACTGGAGAGATCTACAGCTGAGGTGGGAGAGTCTGTCCATAGGACAACAATCAGTCGTATACTGCACAAATCTGGCCTTTATGGAAGAGTGGCAAGAAGAAAGCCATTTCTGAAAGATATCAATAAAAAGTGTTGTTTAGAGTTTGCCACAAGCCACCTAGGAGACACACCAAACATGTGGAAGAAGGTGCTCTGGTCAGATGAAACCAAAATGGAATTTTTGGCAACAATGCAAAACGTTGTGTTTGGTGTAAAAGCAACACAGCTCATCACACTGAACACACCATCCCCACTGTCAAACATGGTGGTGGCAGCATCATGGTTTGGGCCTACTTCTCTTCAGCAGGGACAGGGGAGATGGCTAAAATTGATGGGAAGATGGATGGAGCCAAATACAGGACCATTCTGGAAGAAAACCTGATGGAGTCTGCAAAAGACCTGAGACTGGGATGGAGATTTGTCTTCCAACAAGACAATGATCCAAAACATAAATCAAGATCTACAATGGAATGGTTCACAAATAAACATATCCAGGTGTTAGAATGGCCAAGTCAAAGTCCAGACCTAAATCCAATTGAGAAACTGTGGAAAGAACTGAAAACTGCTGTTCACAAACACTCTCCATCCAACCTCACTGAGCTCGAGCTGTTTTGCAAGGAGGAATGGTCAAACATTAGTCTCTCGATGTGCAAAACTGATAGAGACATACCCCAAGCAACTTACAGCTGTAATTGCAGCAAAAGGTGGCGCTACAAAGTATTAACTTAAATTTGAATAATTTTGCACACCCAATATTTCAGTTTTTTATTTGTTAAAAAAGTTTGAAATATCGAATAAATTTAGTTCCACTTTATGATTGTGTCCCACTTGTTGTTGATTCTTCACAAATAATTACAGTTTCATATCTTTATGTTTGAAGCCTGAAATGTGGCAAAAGGTCGAAAAGTTGTACGACAAAAAGGCAGTGAACCTAATGTGATCTATGCAGCTGCAAAATTCCCCCCCATTTTTCTTCACTCCCAATTGTTTTTGTCCAATTTTTCTGTACTATCCCTGCTATGTCAGCAGGTTCGCAACCCTACCCATCCGACCCCATGTTGCCAAGCATGCTGATTCTTTTCACGCTGCTCATCAGACACGGAAACATTTGGTTAGATCATGTGTGGGATGATTACACTCACCAACACTACTTCCACAATTAAATTTTGTATTTGGACAATGGGAGTCCGCATAGCGTAGTGGGCTAAGTCGCTGCCTTGCAGAACTAGCTATGTCATGTAATCTGTTGTTCGAGCCCAACTACAGCTTCTTCGACTTTGCCCAGCACAAGGCAGCACAAATTTTTAGAGTGCTGCCCAGGATTTGGGATAGATAAGTCAGATAATCTACCTTGCCACGTAAATTCAATCATGGAAGTATACTTGGTGAGTGAAATCATCCCACGCACAAGCTGATTAAAGGCGTCCTTGTTGAACAAGCAGAGTGAAAAGACACCTCAGTTAGGGGGAATTGGACAATAGCTATTGTGAGTGTAGTAAAATTGGGGGAGAAAGTATTTGGACAAAAAACAATCATAATTTAATTGGGAGTTTTAATACTTGGCAAATCCTATACATATCTTTTGCAGTCAGACAGCCTGAAGTCTGGAACCAATAGCTATCACCAGATTCTTGGTTTCTTCCCTGGTGATATTCTGCCATGCCTGTGATTATGATTCACTTTGTCTATTGTGCATTGGTTAGATATATTTTCAATCAGAAATTAGTTAAAATAAATGCTTTTTGATGGCGCTTTTCACTGCAATTAAATGTTGTGCTGTCATTCCTGATGTGGTGTTCTAACAGGGGGTCAAACCCACAACCCTGTGTAGCAGGACATTACCCCTGGATGGTGATACGGGGTCAGTTTTGTGTTCACAACATCCATTGTCTCTGTTAGGCTTCTGAGCACCGAAATTACAGAAGCTGTGCTGAGGGCTAATTCCTTACCCAGAATAATTTTTACCAGGCACCGTCTTCTATATTCTCTCCTTCTCTGAATTCCTTTACTGCATTTTTTACGTGGGCCACAACCCCCTCCACACATAGGTCCTTGTCTAAGTTGCACCAGCCTGGACAACCCAACCCCATTTACCTATCAGATATAGAATCACCTCCCCCTTCCCCAATCCACTTGAGGAAGAAATGCAAAGCTTCACAAAGTTCAGCTTCTTGAGGCTACTTCAACCTATTTCAAATCCAGCAACACCTTGCCCCTAGGGACATGGATCAACTGACCCACAACCCCACCACTGCTTCAAATCAATATTCATACATCCTTAAGCCGTGTTCTAATAATTACAAAACCCATTTCATTTTGAACACGTTATGTTACACTATCACAAAGGTTGATCTTTCTGCTGTATTCGATTCTGTGCCCGGTCGTGTGTGAGCTTTGTCAAAAGAAAACTATTTTATTCTACATTTATAGCTCTTTCAAGAAATGGCTGCCAGACCCAAACACACACACACTGCCAGGCAGGGTGGGACCACCAGGGACCTGCTACAACTTGTCTGGCCACATTCCCAAGAAACCATGGCAACAACGCATGTTGTAGACCAGACCGTGTGTTTGCCAGTCTTCTGACTTAACAAAGCCCTGCAGTGTGTATGTGTGTTAACCCACCAGTCACCATCACTCTACAGTCCTGACATTAGGTATTGCACCTGTAAGTTAAAGCAGAAATTACTGCTGGGGTTGAACAAAACCATACAAAGAGATATTTCTAGATTACAGATATCCAGAAACAGGGCAAATGACCGCTGGTGTATGTTATGTGAAATCGTCTGTAACTGCTGGAATGTAACCAAGGAAGTCTAAGATTAATTGATTATAAAATTATGTATAGAAATTATTTTACAAGAGAAAAAGTAAATACATTTAATAGTTCAAAGGCAGATTTGTGTCTCAAGTGCGAAATCCAAGAAGACTCAACTATCCAGGCTTTTTGGGAATGTAAAAGAATTCAAACATTATGGAAAGAAATAGATAATGTGTTATCACAAGCCCTACACTATTGAATATTACTTGATTTATCAATATGCATTTTTCAAGATATGGCATATGACGGGGGGGTGAGATACTCAATGGGATGGATAGTTATCTTCTCCTCCATTATTGTAAAACAACTTGTACTTAAATATTTGAACTCTAATGATATACCAACCTTGAGAGAGTGGAAAAACCTCATGTTGTACTATTTAAATATTGAATAAATACTATCAATAGAGAGGAATAAGGTTAGACAATTCCAGGTAATTTGGGGAATGTTAAAAAAGCCTTAGGAAAAATGTAAGATTGAAAGGTATGAGCAAATGTATAGTCAGATTTATTTGTTGTGCGTTTGAGTTTTGGGTGAGTCTTGTGTTTGTGTTTCGCCAAGGTGTGTTGTATGTTGGTTGTTCATGAGTGTATGTATCAGTATGTGAACATATTTAAATAAAATTATATATTTAAAAAAAAGAAATCGTCTGTAACTTTAGATGTGTTGAAGTGAGCTGTTTGTCCGCTGAGGCATCAGACGCATTCCTCCTTTCTACCTGGTTCTCTGCATCAATGTATCAATGAAAATTTGGCTTCTTTTCACACTGGGACAAACATCTATTAAACAGAAACATGCAGGTATGTGCTCAGCCACACACATGCGGTGACGCAGGCCGGCGCACAAACACACACCCGAGCGCACACACAGTTCACTCCTCTGTAGAACTACAGGAATGAGAGGTTAAGTGCTTTGTAAAATCTGACTGACCCCTTAGACACACACTCACCTATACACACTCCCATAAACATACACACACACTCCGATACGAACACAAAAAAACACAAATATGCTCAATGCATTCTCTTAAAGGGCACAACCATCATTCTCGATTTTCTGTCACCAGTTGCAGACTTGGCCTACTTCCAAGAGCAGTGCATAAAACAACATAAGAGCACATGCGCAGACTTGGATTTGATCCAAGTGTGGAGCAGTTTAACAGCTGAGAAACGTGAATGCATTTTTTCAAAGGAATAGTTCACATAATAACATAAAGCTTGAGCTTTAATTACGGTACTGTCTAGGCAATTTATGACAAGAATAGCTGACCTGGTACTTTTTTCAATATTTTAGGCAAAATTGTCAGTCAGATAATTTGCCCATTATGTTGAAATAATTTATAAATTACCCGTTGAGCTTTGCCATTAATTTGAGATATATGGACAAGACACAATAATAAAACCCCATGACCTCGGTTAAATACGATTTGTGCCAAAAACTCTAAAATGTTGGCATCTGGATACAGTGCCAGCAAAACTGGATAAATAATTTGCTGTCTTTCTTTATCGGTAGCCTGCTCATAGGGAAGGTAAATCAACATGCATTGTACTGTATTTATTTAGTTGAATAATATAATGTCCTGTTCTTTATGTTGTGATCTGTCAGTCCTATGTTTACTTGACTGAAGATTTTTTTAAACCCATTTGAGTATATTGTTTAAACTTTGATGTCTGCCTAGAATCACAAACATACATCTACCTGTAAATGTTAATTGCTCTTGACCTAAAGCAGATATTGCGTGATACTATTTGAAAGAAAACGTTTCTGGAAATGTGAAATACATGTAGGAAAGTGTAACACTGTCCCTATATAGGAACCTCTAACCCCAGAAAGTTAAAGCTCAGCCACAGTGTCAGTATGCAGTGCCATGGCAATCATGAGCAATGGAGTTGGCAAGAACAAAAGCACATGTGAATGCAGATTGGGCATTATAGATTAAATTGTATCCATCTTAGTCACACATTTAATTTTTTCCCTATTTTTTTCCCCTCTCCAACTCCTTGGACAGATGTGAGTTGGCGATGCGGAATGCACAGAGTTCATCTAACCACGTGTTGCTGATCCGCCGATTTTTTTCGCACTGCTCATCCAACACAGAAGACTTTAGTCAGATCATGCACGGGATGATTACATTTACCAACTATACTTTTGCAATTGAATTTACAGGCGCCCGATCTGGACACAAGGAGTCACTGGAGAGCGACGTGGCAAGATAGATAATATCATCTATCTAACCCAAATCCTGGGGATGGCTATGCCAATTTGCAGGAGGCCCGGGGAAAGTCAGAGTATCCATAGTCAGGCTTGAACCACTGACAATCGTGACGTAAACTGTCCTGCAATGCAACGAATTAGCCACGCAGACCCCTCACAACAGGTTCTCACAACAACCAGTGTAGGTCAGACAAAATGACCATGTACAGGAACAATGCCTCATTTGCCGAGGGACACATAACCACACTGATAGAAGGGACAATAACCACATTGATTGAAGCCGTAGATTTTTGCTCTCACGTAGTGACCACTGAGGTTGTGGGTTCCGATAGGTGGATTTCTGAGCAGGCCTGGGAGTGCATGGGGTCAGTTTACACATCTCTCTACTCAATTATTCATCTCCTGTAACATCCTCTCTTTTTATCACCCAATCAACAGAGGACAGCAATGGAGAAGAGGAGGGGGGGTCGGGGTGAGAGTAACTTGGGAGATAGGAAACAGCTGACTCAGAAACACTACCGTCCACTCAATGAGGATGCCATTAGCTCCTGGACTTACGGAAGTATCTGATTGCATACGGCTGCACACACACACACACACACACACACACAAATGCCACAAACATGTAGTATGGAGAGTGCCTAGAAATACCTGATTTCATTCACACTCAAAGACACACAGCGTTTGCATGTGTACACTCACCAGTAAAAATGCAAGGCAGCTAACATGGTCTATAGCTAATTGCAGAGTAAGCAAATTGACAGTGACTTTCCAGAAGGTACTATTTACCAGCCTGATCTCACAGAATTCCATGAAATTAACAGGGACCAAAATCTTTGGCAGTTTCACGCAATGGCAGAAAACTTTGTGAAATTAACACGGACCAAAATCCCTGGCAGTTACACGGAAGCGCAGAAAAGTCTGTGATGGGCATACGGAAGTGATGGCGTGTTGATTTCACAGATTTCAGTGATACCTTACTGTTAACTTGATCTAAGCCTCACTCAAACCCTTACCCTAACCTTAACTACAATTAACCACACATAATCCTTGCTGTTAAGTCCATGTAACTTGTATTATGTTGTAATGTAATTTTTGTAAACATGGCGACAGTGAGGGAAAAAAAGGATCAAAAAGCACATTTGCAACACGTCTGCATCACGCTGGAATAGAAAACAAAAAAAACAAATTACATGCAAAGTGTCCACCTGGATTTGAACTGCAATCACTTAGTCGCATGTTTATACGCTCATCCACCATCCCCATCCTACCAACCTGCAAAGACTACGCTATTTACACTCTGCTACGTCATCATGCCATTCCGTGAAATTGCCACAAATTTTAAAGTTAAGGGTCCGTGTTCATTTTACAGAATTCTGTGAGATCACGTTGCAATTTAAAGCGGCTAGTCAAATCCTTGTATTCTTAGGCCTAATGAAACATCCATAGATATCAAACAAGAAGTAGCCTTAGATTAAGTAATTGCATCCTAAAAGCAGACTTACAGGCATTTCTGCTTTGTAAGCTGAGCTGGGATATGTGGTTATAGTACTGTATGTACCTGGAGTGGGCTCCTCCCCACATTGCAATCTGATTGCCCCTGGGCGCCGGGTGGAGCTCCGTGCCCACAGGGTGATTAAGCAATGCCCTTTTACCCACCACTCCTTCCATCCAGCACTCCTGTTTCTCCCTCCTTCTTTCTGCACAGACAGGAAACACTGACTGACTGACTGACTGACTGACTGACTGACTGACTGACTGACTGACTGACTGACTGACTCACTGACTCACTGACTCACTGACTCACTGACTCACTGACTCACTGACTCACTGACTGACGGACGGGTAGACAACAGGAAGCAAAAAACTCAAACATAATTGTTACCTGACAACAAGAGAAGAAAGGGGCGCTTCTTGGCGTAGAGTGAAAACGGGATTGAGCGAGGTGCTCGCGGGACAGCGGGATGATAATCAGGATATTATGAAAAGTAGAAGTAAAAGAACTTCAAAAAGGTCCAAGGCACTCTCTCCCTTAATGTACAAAAATAATTTTATTCAGGCAGCATATAGTTTAAAAACACCTACGCGTTTCAGCTCACAGGCCTTCGTCAGGGTTACTTTTTATATATTTGTTACCTTTTGAACCCTTATGTGTGCTGTTCCTATGAATGTTCCTCAAGTGTGTCTGTAAAGTCCATTCAGTGGCGCACCACAGTGAAGTGTTTATCGAAGTACCAAGCTGTCCGTGACAGTTTGAAGTCAAGCCTTGACTGTTATATCAGGACATGATGTGTGATTGGGAGCTCAATAGGGTGAAAGTACATACGGTAATCTGACATTCTCCTCTGCAATGGATTGCTTGAACAAAATCTTGTTAAGACTATTGTTAGGGGGATATAATTTTAGGCTTTTCTTAAAACATTTGCTAAATTAATTTATAATCAGATCACCTGAAGTATGGAGGCACAAATTAAATTACAGTGTTCATTGAAATGTTTGGAACAGTTCAGTCTCCCTAGATTACTGAGTTAATCAATATACTGAAGCTATCAACAGCATCTCAATCAACCCTGACTGAGTGAGAGTAGTGATTAAAGAAGACACCGCCCATGTTTAAGTAAACTGGTGCATTTTTCCTGTGGAGGCATGAGAACAAAATTCAGCAGTGAGAATAAATAGAGAGAGAGACAGAGAGCAAGAGAGACAGACAGAGAGAGTGACAGAGAAAGAAGAGTGAGAAACAGACAGTGACAGAGAAAGAAGAGTGAGAAACAGACAGTGACAGAGAAAGAAGAGTGAGAAACAGCCAGACAGTGACAGAGAAAGAAGAGTGAGAAACAGACAGTGACAGAGAAAGAAGAGTGAGAAACAGACAGTGACAGGGAAAGAAGAGTGAGAAACAGACAGTGACAGAGAAAGAAGAGTGAGAAACAGACAGTGACAGGGAAAGAAGAGTGAGAAACAGACAGAGAGTGACAGAGAAAGAAGAGTGAGAAACAGACATGACAGAGAAAGAAGAGTGAGAAACAGACAGACAGTGAAAGAGAAAGAAGAGTGAGAAACAGACAGTTAGTGACAGAGAAAGAAGAGTGAGAAACAGACAGACAGTGATAGAGAAAGAAGAGTGAGAAATAGACAGAGAGTGACAGAGAAAGAAGAGTGAGAAACAGACAGAGACAGAGAAAGAACAGTGAGAAACAGACAGAGAGTGACCGAGGAAGAAGAGTGAGAAACAGACAGACAGTGACAGAGAAAGAAGAGTGAGAAACAGACAGTGACAGAGAAAGAAGAGTGAGAAACAGACAGTGACAGAGAAAGAAGAGTGAGAAACAGACAGACAGTGACAGAGAAAGAAGAGTGAAAAAAACAGACAGACAGTGACAGAGAAAGAAGAGTGAGAAACAGACAGACAGTGACAGAGAAAGAAGAGAGCGAAACAGTGATAGTGAAAGAGAGAGAAGAGAGACAGACAAAGATAGTGAGAGAGACAAAAGATATACAGTGACAGAGAGAGAAGAAAGACAGAGAGTGACAGATAGAAGTGAAAGAAAAAGATAGAGAGAGAGTGAAAGAGACAGAAGAGAGACAGAGAGAGAGAAGAGAGACAGACAGACAGACATACATACATACACACTGCAGCAGAGAACACAGAAAGGATGATAAACAAATTAGTAGGAATGGTAAGAGATTACAGAGCAAATGAGTTTACTTATACGCTGCAACACTGATTACTAATCCCAACCAATACTTCTGGGGCCCTGGACAGCAGCACAATTCACTGATAAATTCAATATTCCTATTTGCCTTTATATAGTGGAAGAAAGGTCTAAGCGGTTTTAGGTCCGTCTGGCACACAGACTTTTTGGCCTCTAGAAAGGTCATACTTTGACCTACAGTGAAGTGCCTTATGGTTCTGGACTCAGCAGACCAATGGCTACAACATGGATAACTGAAATCCAACCTGTTTTATTAAATATTTATCCAAAAAACTTAAGAATGTATGTATTTTTGTTGCTTTTTATGTGTAAAATCATATTATCTATAATGAATAAGGCTTTTTATTGCTCATTGTCAAGCCCCCAGGGGTCCTGTGTGCAAAGTTTGGAGGCCAAATACAAACAAGTCAACATCAAAATGCTGCATCCATTTCTTACAATATTTCTGTTTTTTTAAATCCCATTCATTTTTCACTTTTTAAAGGTGTTGCTGTTATGCAGGATGATGACCTACATCATTGCAGAGTTGTTATTTTGTCATTTTAATTTCTTACTTCCTGTCTGGAATGTGTTTAGTAAAAAAGGCAACAGTCTAAAAAACATGACTGACTTTGAGGCACCATAGCTTTGGCTGTGTTTAACCCACAGGGATGAGCCACCACTCTTTTCTTTTTTCCCCTTCCAACGATTACAAGCTTTTGTTGCTAGCAGGGGCATCGGACTGGAGGTAAAACCAATATTGATTACCAGGGTCCAAGGGGAGAGAGGGCCCTTGAAAAGTCTGGAATATATTTTATATATATATAACATGGGGGCCCATCAGGACTGCCTATACATAGGGCACAGGATCTTGTGTTACGCCCCTGGTTGCTAGCATGTATGGTTTGCGAGATATAGAGCTTTTGACGCTAAAGATCATCCACCCCTAAATCACATGAAATACGTTATGAGGGAACTATTTTGTAAAAACGAAATATGATAAATATGAACGTATGAGAGGGTCAATTACGTGTGTAGGGAACTAAATTGAACACTCGAATAACGTTAAATATGAACATAAGAAGATCATGACGTAGCAAGTAAATAGCGTAGTTTTTGCTAGGGTGGCGGTCGGGGATGGTGGATGGGCGTATAAATCCGCGACTTGCATCCCAGTGTTCGCGAGTTCAAATCCAGTCGGACACATTGTGTGTGTTTTGTTCTACATTGCTTGCGTCATGCAGACACATGATTGTCGGTTTTTGTAATGTTAACCCTAACCTTAATTCTAACCTTAACCTCAGTAACGTCATATCTAACCTTAACCCTTAGTAACCTCATGCCTAACCTTAACCGTTAATATCCTCCTATCTAACCTTAACTGTGAATGTTGCAATATAATTTCAAACGCTATGGAATGTATGGAATGTGTGGAATGTTCTTGCATAAATCCGCTAAACGAAATGTACCGGAGCAACGTAATTGAAGTACAAGTATAGCCTAATAACGAAACGTGCAGTTCAAACGTAAAAAAAACTAAATATGTTGGCAAATAACGTATTTCAGGTTTTCAAAATAGTTTCCTGAGAATGTAATTTAGGAGAAATTCTGAGATTTACGGTTGAGATCATCAGGAGAGCTTAAAGGGTTAAATGTACATTGTGTAGAATTTTGCAGAATGAAAAAAACAACTTTCTCTTTCAATGACTAGCTTACAAAAGCTGTAGAATGTGTATTTCATGATATTTTAAAATCTGAAAAAACTGTTTAGATGGGATAGTATATTTGCCATTTGAACAGGAATTACAATGAGTCTGTGACAAGTTGTGCTTCCGAAGTGTTTGTCAATGGGCACATGTCAGTCCGTCTAATAAGTTATGTTTTTAGCCGGTGCTTTTGTGTGTAACAAAGCACTGCATAGTCACTATGCCATTAATGTTGCTTTTTAAGATTTTAAATATATAAAACATACAACATTTACAGTGTTTGTAAATGAGCCACTTGAAGTACAAACTAGTTTGGTTGTTACTCCTCAAAGTCTAAAATTGCATGACTAATTAAAGGCGCTATTTGTAGAATTTGTGTAGAATTTCAAGGTAAATCCAGAACTATTTTCTCTTTGAATGACAAGCTTCCAAACACTGTAAAATATGTTTTTCATGATATTTAAAAAATCAGAAAAACATTTAAGATGTGGTAATGTTTTCATTCAGTATGCTGTGCATATTTTTGCTATTTGAACAGGAATGGCTTTTATTTTTTTATTTAACCAGGTAAGTTGACTAAGAACAGTTTCTTATTTACAGCAACGACCTGGGAGCAATTAGGGTCAAGTGTCTTGCCCAAGGACACAATGACATTTGGCTCAGTCGGGAATCGAACCGGCAACCTTCTGACTACAAGTCTGACTCCCTACCCACTGAGCCATTTGCGCCCCGCTTTGTGGATGTGCTTACACAGCATTTGTGAATGGGCATGGGACAGTCAGAATTTAATCACATTTACTTATTTTAGACCATGCTTTTGTGTGTAACAAAGCTCTGTATAGTAAATGGAATAATTCTCCCATATATCGCTTTTTCAGATTTTTTATATATCAAGAATGACATTTTACAGCATTTGTAAACTTGTCTGTTGAAAGAGAAAGTTGTTCTGTTGTTACTGCTCAAACTCTACAAATAGCACATTAAGTGCTTGCTAAGTAAGTGTTTTACTTCAGGTGAAGGTTCATTTCAGGGTTAGGATTATGACAACTAAGATCAGGGTATATTGATGGGTGAAATGTTACAGATGTCTGAAAAGCAGCTCCATTTGGTCCAAATGAATTGTCACTTTTTAATGAAGATAGCATGCCTTTTGCGCAGTGAACAATGGCTTTCAAATAAATTACACAGAGGAGTGAAATTAAGGTTAAAGGAGGTGTGAGTATTGGTACATTTGTTTTTTCCTGTGCCTGCATTCTGTGAAGTAACACAAGGCAAAGTTATTCCACACAGAACAACAAACAGTTTTTTTTCCATCTAAGTGGCAATCATTAGATGGGATGAAGGCTACAATTTCCATTTGACTGAAAGAAATAGCTGGTGTCCAATATGACACCCTATTTTCTTGTATAGTGCATTAGGCCCTGACCCGAAAGACAAGTGCACAGTATAGAGCCCCGTTTGCGGCAGGCAACCAGCTGACATACATCTGTAGCCAGCTTCCGAATGGCTCAATGATGATAACCGAAATATTTACAGAGATGGATGACAATCTGTAGCCTCAACTGTCTTTCAGTAACAGCTAAGGGACTTGGGTGCAATTTAGTTGTGTATGTCTGTGTCCATCTTACAGTAGATCTTGGTAAATTAGGTGGCATTAGCATCCATTGAAAGGACCTGAGAGCTAGGAAGAAGAAGAAAGCATGTGAAAAAGCTCTCTGGAATCCTTTTGCCTCCCCGGTCATGACCATTGTTGCTGTTTTCAACCCCGACAGGCAAAGAGAGAGAAAAGACCCCATTATCCCAGCCCAAGCCTGTTCTGTCAGTTTAGCGTTAAGAAGTGGCAGGGGGGTAAGGGGGAATATTCGGGATGGAAAAGCTGGGCCTCTCCATGGCAGCCTTAGCGGTTGTGTGCCAGCTGAAAGGAGCTGCGTGGCTGTGCCCACCACCTGCCGGGGGCCTTTCTCTCCCTGTCCCTCCTCTCCTGCCTCTGTTCCTCTCCTTTCAGCATCAAGCACGGTGAGTCAGCAAACTCTGGGATCAATGCAGCCAAAGGCCTCCGGCAACAAGGGAGAAGGCTCTGAAAAAACGAAGAAAAAAAGATTAATTTCCAGAATAGAAAAAGGGGATAAAGAAAGACAGAGAAACGGCGCCAAGGCATAGGTACTGTATTTGATATGGTATTGAAAGAATCAGGGCTATTGAAGGAAAGTGGGGCTCAAGCTGCACCTGGTAGTGTGTCTCTAGGGGGGGGGTCTCTGTAAACATATACCCCATTTTACATCTGTGCTTCCTCCCATCGTGGGTCTGTTGTCATACAGGGCGGCTGTGGATAAGAGGTGATCTTCACCTGACTGGGCAGCCTAGCGGTTTGAGCATCTGACCAGTGAAAATTGCTGTGTCAAATCCCTGAGCTGGCAAGATGAAAATGATATAGTTCTGTCCTTGAGCAAGTCAGTTAACCCAAATTACTCTTTTAAATAATTTGGAATGGGTCTCTGCTGAATGGCTACAACAAAGTAAATATGAAATGAGTAGTAAGAATTCAGTAATTAATACCTTCTCTTTTCTGTTTATGAAGCTTTCTGTTGATGACCCAATATGGTTAATATGTTGCAAACTATTGTGATTGCCCAGACGGCCAACTCCAGTTGATTGGTCCTGGAAATAGATGGGGTGGGCCCGAGACAGAACACGTACAAAATTTAACATTTAGCATATTTGCTATTGGCTTAGGTATTTTGATAGGGTCGTTTCCAAACCTTTCGCTGTTCATTTAGTTATGGACAAAATCCTTCAGTTTGACATTCAAATGACTTAAATAGCAGAGTAGCTGACTGTAACATGTCACAGTATATGAAAGTATGCATTGTAAACAGTCAGTTTATATGTCCAGTTAAATTTGAAGTCTCTCTCTCTACAAATTAAAGTGGACACAGAAACTAACAGTTTACACTGCATACATTTCATATACAAACATTGTCTATTACATGGACCTTACCAGAGGGATGGCATGAGACGTTGGTCATGACGTGTATTGGCCTTACTACTAACTAACCCTGAGCGAAGTTCCCTCAGCTCCACACTGAGAACACAGTGCATTTTTGATCAAATACCAAACCAGGCCGCCCATCAATACATCTGTTTTATTAATAAGGGATGTATCTTTTAAATCACAATATCATAAGATCAAGCATGTACGAGGAGACTTGTAGCCACGTAATGAACACTGTGCAGTGCCACGACACCCAACAAATAAATGAAATCCCTCTGGAGCTAAATGCCTCCTGCACTTCCCCTTTTGTGTTCGGGAAAGTGCCTCCCTCAGGCACGTCTCACTCCCCCATGAACAACGAGCTTGGAAGAAGAGAGGGCTGGATAGCTGTTGACGAATGATAGCATGGAGAGCAGAGCGTGTATCCGAAGGAATGCTCCTAAGAGCTCCCTGCGTTCGAGCTGAGGGAGTAAGGAAGGAATATCAGAGTGGTAGAGTTGAGCTGCAGCAGTCTACATAGCCACTTCAGTCTGCCCGTCTAGGAGATTCATCTGCCTTACACATACAGTGTTGCTTCAGGTCTCATGAATTCATTTAACAGCACACTCAATAATTGATGATGAGTACAACATAGAATATATATTCCACACACAAGTTGAATACCAAACATCTACATGCAGGTGATTGGCATACTGTCAAGAAAAGACACTTTATGATTACCTTTAGTTATTAAAGTAATTATCTTCTCACGCGGGCTAGTACCCAACAACTTTACAGATTTTTCTCTACCGGTCAACAGACTGAGTAATCAGAAAACTCAGTCGGTTAACTAATTGCGAACGATCACTCCATCGCACATTTTCTCTTTCTACTCAGCCATTGTTGACAAATAACAACACTGTCTGACTACTGAGCCAGTGTTGCACAATGAATAATTTGTCGTGACTGATGAATGAATCATGAATAACAATTGAATCATGGGGAATGACAGCAAAAATCATACTGACCCCTATTAGCTGATCAATAACAAGCGAGGTTAGAATGTGAGGTTTATTGTTTGTGCCTCTGTAAACATCTTACTCTGTAAACGTCATAATTTGTGATTCAATACGGATCATCATGATCTTGGTAGCGTCCACATACATGTGGAGTTGTCAGTAACAATTTACTTACAATAACAGTGACCATGTGTCCGTTCTTAGTTCAGCGTTCACAGCCATCCTCCAGTATACCGAAGTTGCCTTGTGGGATTGAATCTGATTTTTCAGCAAAAACTTTATTTACATTTAACTTTCAAAACAAATGTAGGCCTACCTGTGAAAAAAAGCATACAAATTCCCCTCCACAAAAAATAAAAGCAACACCAAAAACATAATATGAAACCAAATAACAGTCCAAGTGACATGGTGAGCAGTCATCCATGTCTTTACCCATCCAGGCCAGCCAACCCTCTTGCATTCCCCAGTTTGGAGGCTCCTGGGTGACTGTGGGCCTTCCTAGACAAGTGCAGGCAAGCCATGGCCCACCTGGGAAAGGCACAGAAAATTCCACTCATTCCGGCATCTTCCTCTAATGGGAAGAATGGTGAGACATGTCTAAGACTAGGTGGACATTGTTACCCAGCCCCAGCATCTGATGCCAGTTCAGGTGTCTTTATAAGCCTTTTCTGCTGGAGGTAGGGCAATCTGTTCCTGGATCTGCCCTTTAGGCAATTAAATTGAGTTCACTTTTAGTGGCATTAGAAAATTGTCTGGAAAATTTAGACTTAAGTGGCAAATCCAGTCACACAATTTGAAATATCTTTTCAACCATTTAGTTGAAGGAGGATTGTGAAGGCTATGATGTTTTAGGGAGATTTCTTGTGTTTTTGGAAGGGCTTGCAAACCTCAATCATCATGTGATCAGAGGGCACTGCTTGAATGAAAAGCCTGATATCCACGTGCATGAGCCTGAGTGCCCAAGGTCTCAATCCCACAGCCAACACTCACTCACATTGTCTGCTTGGCGTTGATGTTGAGGGAGGTGTGAGCAGGGGTATCGACACCAGAGGCATTGTTCCATCCTGACCCCATTCAGGGTCATTTAGCATGTGACACCTCCGGGGGCACCGCACATTACAACTGGGGCGCGCACACATAAAAATGCCAGCTCTCCCTGATTTCTACTAGCAGAGAAAGGTGCCGCAAAACAAAGAAGTGAGAGCAGAAATTCTGGCAGAGAAATAGAAGCCAAGAACATTACCTGCCCACAGTCATTCAGATGCATTCAACAGCCCCCACAAACCTACTGTGGGGCTGATCAGTTTCTTTGATAGACCAGGCAATAGCCCTCAGCTATAGAAACCACACCCTGCCTTGGCAATAGAATGTGTGTGTAGGGGGAAGGGTAGCAAGCCAGGTATACATACTGCAGCAGAGCCCAGAGCAAACTACGCCTTTATGTGCTAATTGTTTCTAACTGGCACGGTTAGGTCATGCCTGCCTGTCAGAGGTAGACCATTTAAAGATTCTCTGCATGTCCGATAGACAAAGGCAATAATTAGACTGTAATTGTGCTCTGATTTACAACCATCAGCCACTTTATTAGGGACACCTGTTCAACTGCACATTAATGCCAATATCTAATAAACAAATAACCTGGCAGCAAGTCAATGTATTTAAGCAAGTAGACATGTTCAAGACGATCCACTGAAGTTCAAACCAAACAGAGTGGGGAAGGTGATTTAAGTGACTTTGAATATGGCATGTTCGTTGGTGCTAGAAAGGCGGTATGAGTATTTTAGAAAGTGCTGATCTACTGGGATTTTCCTACACAACCATCTCTAGGGTTTACAGAGAATGGTCCAAAAAAAGGAAAATATCCAGTGTGCAGCAGTTGAGGAAAATGGCCAGACTGGTTTGAGCTGATAGTAATGTTTGTGTTACTGTTGCCTTTCTAAGGTGTGCAGAAGAGCAGCTCTGAACTCACATGTTGAACCTTGAAACAGACAGGCTACAGCAGCAAAAGACCACACAGGGTGCCGCTCCTGTCAGCGAAGAACAGGAAACTGAACATTGTTGACGACAATGTCCATCCCTTTATGACCACAGTGTACCGATCTTGTAATGCCTACTACATTTAACCAAGTAATACGCCATAACACAAAGCTCACATCATCTCCAACATGAGAATTGGTTCAATGTCTTCAAATGGCCTCCACCGTCACCAGATCTCAATCCAATCGACCACCTTTGGGATGTGGTGGAATGTGAGATTTGCATTAGGGATGTGCAGCTGAAAAATCATCAGCAACTACGTGATGCAACAATGTCGATATTGACCAACATCTCTGATTGTTTCCAGCACCCTATTGAGTCTATGCCACAAAGTATTATAGTTCTGAATGCAAAAGGTGACCAACCAGCTACTAGCAAGGTGTACCTAATGAATATCCAAGTGAGTGGACAAGCACACCTGAAACGTAGACAAAACAGTCATTTTGAACATAGATCAGTCATATTTGTAGAACATATTATTGACAAATTTAATTTCAACCCTTGTGGGGTCCAGACAACCAGTAATCCATGTTCCCTGTCCCCTTATTTTAACTTCAACAGCCTAAAAATAATGAATGCAAAAACACAAGATTAAACAAATTCCACTGTAAAACTCAGTACTAAATTTAACCACTAAGTTGTGGACCAGCTAAAAAGAATTATTTGAAGCAATTTGTCAGGTTTTATTATATGTGTGAGGACACAGACACACAATATAAATGCTTGCAGACAGCAACAAAAGCTCATGACAACATAGTTGGTTTTTCAATCAAGCTTTTAATGAAAAGATCATAAAATAACAGTTTGTTTTCCTCACCGCTGTACATTAAGACTGCAAGGTTGTGAGTGCTGAGGTCAGCTGTATTACACTTTTATGACACTTTGAGTTAGCGAGCCCCGTCGCCGCAGCGACAGCTCTGACCTGAATTTGAGCTCTCGGAGAAGTGGAGCGAAGGGCTCCACCTGGGTGCTGCCGCTAGCAAGGTGGTCATCGCAGTAGACTGAGTGTGTGTGTGTGTGTGTGTGTGTGTGTGTGTGTGTGTATGTAAACAAATGTGGAATAGTGGATGTTTGTGAGTGTTTTAAAGGGAAGGGAGTGTTAGCCCTCAATAATTCATAGTCAAAGACCCTTACTTGTCCATTCCAAAGACTGACTCAGAGCCTCTGGATCCTGATACATTATTGAACGGCTGGCTGTTCATGGAAAAATGGTCCGGACAACAGCTTGATTCGCCTGCCCCGCGAACAACTCCTTTAATCAAGGTTTTCAAGTAGTAGTTTAGCAGCTGATTTTGTCCTTCTGTAAAAAGTGGAACTTGTTTGCACAAGCCGTTACTTTGAAAAAGTAATTCTGTGGCAAACACTTTAAAAAAATAAGTGATATTTTGGTTACAATCGGACGGTAAAATAAAAACAAAAAGTAAAATAAAAAAATTACGCATCTGCAGTAATGCTGAGATGTCAATGGCAAGTTAGCATATCACTGTAAACACAGTTGAGGTAATTGTGTTTGTTGGGCTTTTTTGCGCAGTTACTGCGTATTGTCCCTGGAGGTAAATACTGACATGGAATATGTTTAAAACATTGCAGTTAAAGGTATGTGAAAAGAAACCACAATCACTAGTCATGGAGGCTATGGATGCGGTCACAGGGAAGTTATTATAGGTTGAGCTGCACTGTAGGTAAAGGCCAGTGGTAATAAAGCTTTAAAGGAGGTAAATATGCGCCTTAACACACTGCGGTGCTCCAGCCGCCATTTTAAAACTAGCTTTGGTTTTGTCTGATGTGGTCAAATCGTAGCTCCTCAGTAGTCAAAGTTCAGAGAAGACGAATACAGACAAGAGGATGTGGAAAATACCAGGGAGTTGGAAAGTTGAAACTAGAGTCACAGCATCAGACAGGTACTACAGCCGTAAAGAGAGGTAAAGCTACCAAACTCTGAGTTGGGAACACATGGTGGTTTGACTTCCCAGATCTATGTACAATGTTTATTAAAGCTTTGTAACACTGCATAATTAATATATATACTTTTAAATACAGACAAACTACAATGATGAGGTATGAAGAGTAAACTAGATTATGTGAGCCGATATGAGAGCGTCTAGACCTTTCCCGAAGGCCTAGAGGGGAAAAAAAAGTTCAAAGTGCATTTCATAAAGCTATCTCCACCCACATCCCTTAAACCCCTTCACTATATAGAATTGGTTGAGACAACAAAAGCTAAAGGAAAAAAAAAAACAGGAAGTGGCGAGTGGTTTAAGACAGAAAATGTAACAGATACAACACTAAATCAGAAAAGGAAAGAAGTGTGGTGCCGGAAATGTGATACAACTGATGTTGAGGAAAATGTTTGACATGGCAGTGGCTTGGCAACACCCAGGCAGAGCATGTTTGAGAACAGATAAAATATTTGGCCCCACAAATGTTTTGTGATGGCCAAAAGACAACTACTGCAGAGGAACATAGGGGGTTGAACACTGAACATAAACCCCCTATGTCCAACCAAACAGTGAGCAACTCCTGTTGGAACCAACAAGTGTGGGCACAAACATCACATTAGAACCATACAGACTGTTTTAGCTGAGACATACAAAATGCCTAGTTCACCGTTCACACCGAAAAATCGACAATTTCACAGATTGTGGTTAATGGCTATGTGTCTCATTTTTGTTTCTCAGCTTGAAATCCTCAAAACAATACAAAACAAGGAAATAAAACTAAAAAGGGGTCCTGCCTGGAACTTTGGTCTCACACACTGAGAAAAGTCTTAGCAGAGTCAAAGGCAGGACCAGAGAAATAAATACATTCATCACTGACAACAATAGACATTTGATAAAGAAAAAGAAAAAACACAGTTAAGTGTTTGCACCAACTTTGTATGGGGCAAGGCCAGTCAGAGGATTTTGTTGCTTTTACACACAGGCAGAACACAGGCAGCTAAGAAATCATCTTTTTCCAAACGTGAAATAAAAAAATAAAAAAAACATTCACAGTTAAGACCCTAGCAAATAGACCTGATCGCATGCATTAACGAAGTACAATCACTTTAGTTCCCAATAAGGTTTCGAAAGTCAGTAACGCAACAATCTGTGAGGTATAGTTTCACAATGTTTAGGCAGACAGCCCAAGTATTTATTTTTATGCCAACTTGTCTTTTAACCAAAACAGATGCTATTTTTTCACTTAGCTGCTTGTGCAAACAAGTTACAATGTCACTCAAGCCCTTTGAGCAACCAACCATCCTCACAATCCTTAAGAATCCTGCAAACTTAAAAGGCCCAAGCAGCAGACGTACTAATCAAGGGCATTTGGGCAAACATGGAGAACAAAACTGATAACCAAGGACAATGCTCTTTGATTAATATGTCAAGGACGCGTCACCCGCCCCGAACCTGATCCTTCAACTCTATCCCCAGACCCATCCTACCCCCCCTCCCTGAAGTCATTTCAGAGGGGTGAGGGTCACCCCAAAGACAGCTGGCAGAGGGGGGCAATGCGCTCCACGAAAACTGCGCCCCCACTCTCAATTTAAATATAAAGCAGTCTGTCACTGGGTTGATGCTGACACTTTTGTTTTGGCAGCAAATCTCTGTGGAAAAAAAGCATCAAACACACATAACCACACCTCTGACTGGCCAGGCCTCAAATGAGGTCTGTAAAAACTGTAAAAGTTTATGTAAACAATGAGATAAATACATATGTATCTTTTTTTTCTTTTCTTTTTTTTTTAGAGCCACACAGTTCCATAATCATTCAAATGTGCTTTGGTTTAAAAAATAGTTTGTGGATTTGGGTATGAGCTTTTATCTTTTTCTTCTCTTTAGTTCTTTGTACAACTTTGCGACTTTTTCGGAACATATTCTGATACTAACTAAAAAGTAGACTTTTGTATTGAGCTGCCCCGCCTTTTGTCAAGGCTCTTTGTGTTAGTTGAAAAAGTACCCCCGCCCCCCATTTTTTAATCTTAAATATGAAACTAGTGTTTTGCTTTTCCCATGATTAAAATACAGAGAAATTGATACAATACTATGTCTTACAAATGTAGCTGAGAGTCCTACATTCATAGATGCAGAACAATCCCTGAAGTTTTTGAGTAGTAATAATAATAATAGTAGTAGTATGGTCACAGTTTGAGTTCATATTTTCTTCTTTTTGCCGAATGAACAAACGCCCGTTCGACTGCAGCTGCAAAGTCTTTGCAGAGATGGCTAGAGACCTTGCTGTACAAAAACAAAAACATTTTGCGCGTCACAGACATTACGCTGTAATGCTTGAGTGCTGACAATAACAATAGCGTTTGAAGGCAATGCATCATGGACTCCGAAATAAGAGGTCACATGGAAAATAATTACACAACTGATAAGATTGTTGGTAAGTGGGGGAGTGTTGAAAACACAAAATGTACTATGCAGTAACTGATTTTACTTCAGCGAGAACAGCTAGAAAAACTTTAAAAAGTAACATCTCGGAGAGTCCAAGAAACAGGTACCTTGAAACATTAGCGACATTTGTTTGACCGCAGCTGCATGATGACAAAAACATTTCACAGACCAACCATGAGGACAAAGAATCAATAGAAAATTGTAAAAAAAAAAGAAGGTAAAACCAACATATGAGGAATGCCTATACCAAAAACTTGCACTGAAGGTTTACCTCCACGATAGTGTACCATAAGTGTCAAGACACACTGGACAAACCCAGACGGACAGCTTTAACTTAAAAATGGAGGATGTTTGTAGTTGAGGGACAGATCATCCTTCCAGTAGTACCGTTTTAAAATTTGTAGTACAAGACTAATGAAGAAATATTGTGCTACCCAGCTAGGAGGCTATTTGGAGTTTCTGCAACCGTGGGGTGGTGACAGTGGATACAATCGAGTAATTTACTTTGGGGGTTATTGAGATGTCCAGTGCATCCTTGCCTGTCCCTTCCAGTACAAGCTTTAACAAGTCTGGCTCAATAAACTAACAAGCAAACATAGAACTTCACATTAAAATTTTGATTATAATTTCTATCATTTTTTCATTTTTTTTTGGTCTGAACAGAACACAATGTCATTGAGTCCTGTTTTTACATCAGGGCATATAAAGTGATGAGGAGGACACTTTTTACAAACAAAAAATAAAATAAAAAATATAACGTGTTCAGGGAACATTGTAAACTTTGCAATTGCTTAACCTGTAAAGTTTACATCAATACCAGCCCACCAATCAGCACAAGCTTTCCTTGCAAACCACACAAAAACACTCCTTAGTCTCATGTGTCATTGGTCAATAGTCCAATACAACTGTGGATTTCATTTGTCTGGACCTACAATACAATTCTCAATTCATTTTGTTTATACAGTAAAAGAAAAAAAAATCTGAAGTGAAATAATTTAGTATGCTATATATCTTAAGTACATTTTTTTTACTTTGGTTATGAACTTGTCTAGCAAAATGTGTTAGTCAGCTCCCATTCACCTTAACATTCATTAGATCTTTGGAACTCTGTGCATCTACACTCACTAACCACTATTTGCTCCAGGCAAGAAGATACAGTACAATGTGAGGTGGGGGCTCCTTCACTGAGAACACCCACAAAGCTATCTTCATGACAATGAGACAATTAAAATAATGTTAACATGTACAAATCTAAAAAGCATTAAAAACCTGTGTTGAGAGATGGGCAGGTTAAAGCAGTAGGTGAAAAGTTAATCTACACACTTTATACAATTAATTACATTTAGGAACTTTCAACTAATCAACATAGAGTTCGTCAGAGTAATCAGAGGTAGCGAGGTCACAAGCCTATTAAGATAAGCTTTTCTTTTCGGAGGGGAGGAAAGCTATACAGACAAGAAAATAACGTACCCGCTGAACAAGAAGTTCGGCCCACACTGACCCATCTCCCTCCCCAAATTAACTAACTACCCACCACCCCACAATACCCACCCCCCCTCCACAAGAAGAAATATCCGAAGACCTTCCAGTTTAAACATTCACAGAAACATTACAAGTTCTTTGCGAAAAACAAGTACCTCAGGGTTTCTTGTATCCCAGGATGAGGGATCCCGGTAGGCTCTCATGCAGAGCCAGTAACGCTGTGTCTCCACTCAGAGACCAACCATAGAGGGGACTACAAATGTGTGTGTGTGTGTGTGTGTGTGTGTGTGTGTGTGTGTGTGTGTGTGTGTGTCTGGAGTAAAGAAACTGAACCACTGATCAGTCAGAACCTCACCCGGAAACCCAGACTCACTCGGACATTGAACTTTCAGTTAAAGCATGGGTATGGTCCAGAACAACCCCCCACACCCAACACATCTCTTCTCTCCAGGATCAACCATGTTACCATTGGATACATAGCTGCGATTTGGTTACAACAACAAATAACACATTCTTTGAAATTATTGCCTGTAATGTACATCCTGTACAGAGTGAATACATTAGACCTGTTTTGTAAGAGGCGAGAAGACATGGTCCATCTTCTCGGGTGACCAATGACTTGGAAATAGAGGGAACCCTGAATACCCCCAAAAAGATATGTTGGAAAGAATAGTAAAGGCTTAAATATACTTCCGGGTAAAAGGTCAAGAGGCTTCAGGTTTCAACAGTATCCCCCATTCACAAGACATGAGACATTCACCGGTCACGATCTCCAACATATTGTAGGTGATTTCAGAATGAAAGAGGGAGATGACGGAGTATGAGACGGTACATTGCCCGTCTAGACTTCCAGGGTTGGTAGACATGGTGGGTTTGTTTTCCCCAAGTCCTTTCAGCTGCTAAAGGCTAACTCTGGAACAGCACTACAAAACACAAAAGCCAGACGCATGTCTCTAGGACTCAACCAGGCAGTTGTGTATAGTTTGTGTGTGTATTAAGAGAGGATGTGTTTCCCCATGAATGTTTATGTGCATTTGTAAGAATGGAGGTGCGAGACGGGGGGGAAGCGTTCTTTGGCTTGTTGTTTTTGTTTTTTTGTTTTAAGAGGGCGAGGTGTGCATTCGCAGGTGGCTGATGAGGTTACGTTGCTGGGTGAACTTCCCCCCGCACAGCTGGCACTCATAAGGCTTCTCCCCCGAGTGGACACGCATGTGCTCAGTCAGCCGGTACTGGCGCGTGAAGCGCATGCCACACTCCTCACAAGCAAATGGCTTGAGGCCCAGGTGGCTGCGCATGTGGCGTGTCATGGTGCCCCGCTGGGTGAACATCTTCCCGCAGATGTTGCATGGGAATGGCCGAGTCAGCCAGTGGCTTTTCTCGTGTTGCCTCAGTGTGGCTGGGTCTTTGTAGCTCTTGCCACAGACTGTGCACTTGAACGGCCGGAGCTCCGAGCTGCCGAAGGTGGTGGGTGCCACAGGGGCCGAGAGGTCCTCTGCCTCCTCCTCTTCCTCCTTTACAAAGGATCCTCCCTCCTCTTTGATGTAGAGCTCGTCCTCCGTGTGTGTCTCCACGTGGGCATTAAGTTGCTCCGAGCTGGGGAAGCCCTTCCCGCAGGGGATACACACATAGAGGTTGTCACCAAATGCCGGCTCAAAACCCTGCTGCCGGTAAACATAGTTGGCACTGTGGTGCCCGCCACCTCGTCCTTTCCCTCCTCCTCGGTTCTCTCCATCACTTTGACCGCTCTCTTCGCTGTGCTCATGCCCGTTCTCCGTTCCCTCCTCGTCCTCCTCCTCTTTACACTTAAAGGATTGGTCAGAGGCAAAACTGCCGCCGTAGCTGCCTCCAGAGCGCCGACCCTCTTTGGGCCCCATGATGACACCATTGACAAGAGGTCGCTCGCGTTCCTCTGCCTTTAGTCCGGGGGCTTCCCTTTTGGGCCACTCCTTCTTGCGAGCAACCTGGCGGGAGCTTTTTCGTGGCGGCGGAATGTCAGGCTTCGCCCGGCTGTCTTCTGGGGCTCTGGGCGTGGGGGTGAGCTCCATGGGCTCTGGGCCTGTGGTGTCCAGGCCTGGCAGGGTGGTGGTGGAATCATCCAGTGAGGCACTGTTGGTGGTGGATACCGAGGCAGATTGAGGAGACTCTTGGGAGTTGCTGTTGGGGCTCAGCGCATCTGTCCCAGTGCTCGCCGAGGGAGGGCTCTTCTTGGAAAGGTCTAGCCCGAGGTCTGGCTCACCACCACTGCTGAGGTTACCATTGCTTCCGCTTCCGTCCGTACCATTCTTCCCGGCGGAGCTTCCGATGAACATTTCGTCATCCGAGAGCTTGTCCCGAAGTCCTTCATCAGGCTGTGGCTGGTCTGCGTCAGAAGGAGCGGGGACATAGTGGTTGTGGGATGTGGCGGTTGTGGAGGAGGAGAGGCGCTCATTGTTGTGGCGTAGTCGGCCAAGCGGGGTGGAGGGTTTACCTGGCAGGGGCTTGCCTCCGCCGCTACGCTTGAGCTTCTTCCTACAGAGAGCGGCGAGGTCGTGTAGCTGGAGATAGCTTGCTGCGGTTAGGAGGGCACTATAATTCTGCTCGTTGCTCTGTTCCGATGTGCACAGGAGCTTTCCCGTGTAAATGAAGTCCAGAACCTGTCGGAACACAGAGGGATTAACCATCTCTGTGTCCAGGTTGATGAGGTTGTCATGGAGGACCAAGGACTTGAAGTAGATGCTGCTGGCAGCAAGGATGTTCTTGTGGGCTCTGAATAGCGCGTTCTCCACCACAATGATGACATCACAAAGGAAGCCCTTGGCCCTCTGCTGGTTAAGTTGCAGCAGCAGTTGTTTGGCATGATTTGGCAGTTCCATTTCCACCTTCCGTCTCTCTCTTCCTACACGAGCACCACCTAAAGCTGCAAGGAAAAGAAAGCAAGAGGGAAAGAATGAGAGATAAATTAAAGAATGACAGAAATTGAGTGTTGGAAATAGAAAGCATATTAGGAAAATATGTGGGAGACAAAAACAGAAAAGAAAAAAAAATGCAGGGAGAGAGATGTTAGTGATTCAATTGCACTGTCTGAAATTATAAGGTTTGTTAAAAAATACAGGTCACAAACACATAATCTATTAAAGCCATTTAGATAAAATTATAATTCTCAATTAAAGCTGGGTGAAGTCCAGGCTGGGGGAGTAATTACAATGATTTTAAGAGAATAACATGTTAGGGGAAATCACAGTTGTACTCATGAATAAGAACTGATGAAAGATCTAAAATGAAGTCATTATATTGCCACTATTTCCTGAACTGACAGAATGACATTAACCCTGTATACAGCAGGAACAGAAAACAGGTAATAAAGAAACCGCAGAGTAAAAAATTCAAATTGCAATGTCGTGTTTCGGAGAACTTGTCATGTTCCTTATGGCTACAGGTAGCTGGGAAACTATGATACTGCACTAGGTATCTACTTCCTTTGACAAAAAATGTTCACATTGACTGTATCATGTTCTGAATCCAACACCGTCTCACTGTGGTGGCACAAAAGCCAAAAGGGGTGGAAGAAAAGGGAAAATAGACACTGTTTTAATCACCCCTCTCCTCTTCCCCTGCCTCCCTCCCTCCCTCCCTCGGGTTTCCACCAGCTGACCTCTTTGGGAGCCAGGCTCACGCCACTTCACGTCCATTAGGGCATGTCAGGCAAGTTCTATTGTTAAAGGGTGGGGTGGCAGAGAAGAGCCTAGGGGAGGGACACGTTGACATCTGAGCAGGTAAGGATACACTAAAGATGGGGGATGGGTGTCAGAGAGGTGCTAAAAAGAGCATGCAAATGGAACCCTAAAACCGAACCATCAAATCAAATTGCTTTTTTATACAAAATATTTGCATTGGGATTTTGCAGTACAGATTAAATCAACTTGAAATCATAGATAAAGGACAAATGGTTTCTTAAATCCACTTGAAAACCTGTGGAATGTAATCAAGAGGAAGATGGATACTCACAAGCCATTAAACAAAGCTGAGCTGCTTGAATATTTGCACCAGAAGTGGCATAAAAATTCAGCCAGCATCAATGTGTAAGACTGGTGGAGAGCATGCAAAGACTTATGAAAGCAAATTATTATTATTATTTTTGTCATGTTCCACCCAAAAATAATTCAGATCTCTTTCTAATTTAACACAGTAGTGTTGGTTAAAAATTATGATGAAAACACTGCATCTCTTTTGTTATGTTGATCAGTTGTAATTTCTGCAAATAATGGATGTACATAACAATATTTTATTTAGAATTTGCGAGAAATTTATTTTTAAATATAACTAACTGACTGAAATCATAGTGTGTATAATAAAATTGACATGACCATTTAAAATGGCATCCATCTTTGCGGCAGTAATTAGAAATTAAAATTTCAATTAAATGATCAAAATGTAAATTGATTCCAACCTAAATGATGATGGTTTTTAAGAGACAAATTAAAAAAAAATCTGCTTTATTCAGGCACAAGTCCCTTAACCACCTGCACATCAAACATAGACTGAATATTTAAAGTAGGCTGAAAACTGCATACACTTCAAAGCATTAGCCTAACCCTTCATTTACATATATTAGGGGTGGGTATAGGCTTATCGAAACTCGCTAATCAACTAGGGTGGGAAATTATGCAAGTGCTTTTTGACATTGCGTTTACCATCCTTAGCCTAATCTACCAGTCACTGTGGCGAGTGAATTGTAAAACATACATATTATTATTTGTCATTACTTCAAGCATTTCTCAGATTTGACAAAAATTACACATTTGTCGAGGTGCATATATCTGAGAAAAACCAGCCTGGCTGACACAATTTGTCTGTTAGGTCATCCTGAACAGTACAGTAAAGTTACTTTAGGATTTGCTGAAAGATGTCTCTGCATATAGCTTCACTACAGACATTCAGAGTTGAGACGTGTCCCATGTCTCTTTTAAGTCTGACAGCACAGAGGGTGGATGCAAGTGTTTTTATTTACATTGGTACGCTGGAATTGGAAATCTGTATCAGATCTGTATTCAAAATTCAGTACTCAGAACAGTATCAACAATGAAAAAGTAGTATTTGTGCATCCCTAAAAACTATAATTGATTACTCGTAACAAATCAAATTTACTAATTAGTGTTGAGTTGCTTTTACGCTGCAGTGCCTTTAAACATTACTACCACAGTTACTTTTCTTAAGTTACTTCTCCAAAATAGTAACTATGTTACATAACTGCATAACTATTTTTATTATTATTAATTTTATTATTATTAATTTACTAAATTTAAAATGCTTTTTACATGTGCTTTTTGGTGTAGCCTACCTAGGTTTAGCATCATACACTAACCATGGGATAAAATATGAATTTATTAACCTTCACAAGTATTTAAAATAATTTTAAGCAATTTTAAGGGTAAGATGAATAAGAAATAATTGTTATTTACAGAAACCTGGGAGCAATTAGGGTTAACTGTCTTGGGGTTCGAGACAGCGTGCCTCAGATGCCCTAACCAACTAGGCCACCTTGCTGCCCCTATATAGTAATTGCCTGATCCTGTCAGGTGCAGACTTGTGTGGTAACTACTGTTGACTAGGGCTGGTATGATATGCATGCGATACAACATCTATTCGAGAGCTCGTTCGCCTGGCAACAGTATATAATGCCCGCAACATGAAAATATTCAAAATAATAGCGCTCATCATTCATTATAATAATAATTGGTTGTTCATTTCATAGATAGGTAGTGGATCCATGTTCATGTGTTGCTACAATTAGTCTATTTTGGGTAACAACAGTCTCTAGTGAATGATTTTCAGATGTACTCATGTTTTTTTACTGACAAAATATTTAATCAATTTGTGTACAACTTATTTGTTAAAGTTTTTAATAATCAGTTATTAAAAACATGTTAAATGTGCCGTTTGTGCTTTTACACACAATACAATTGAATTTGGTTACAATTCACTAGCTTTACAATTAAATCACAATGTTTATTGCAATGAATTAAAACTAGCGCTATTCGTTTGAAATGAAATATCTAAATTCGTGTTGCGGGTATGATTTACGGTTGCCAGGCGAACGGGCTCTGGAGTGCATATTGTATTATGATACACATATCGTACCAGCCCTACTGTTGACCAATTTAATCATAGTCTCTTTCTGTTGAAAGTAGGGATGCTCATTTCGGGTAATTTTCCCGACCGACAACTGCAACTCGTTATCTGATTATTAACCAATAACTGATAAGATTATAAGATTCAATTGACAGGCCATGTTTTTGTTTTAACCCTGAAATGGCACATCTGATTCAATTAGTCAAAGGTGTAATGTGTAGTTGAGTAATTTAACCAGTTGTGTCATTTCAGGGTGAAAATAAATACATGGCCTGTCTGGGGGTCCCCAAGGAGAGGTTTGGGAACCACTGGTCTAAACAGCATACAGAACAGATCAACAACAGCTGCCGGGTGCACCAGCTTTGCGTATAAGTTCACTCGTGTGCAAAGTCCACACTAAACGATACGTTGAAACTAGTTAGTTTCATACTAAAGCTGTGTCGATGTTTGGTTTCACCAAAATACACTGGTGACGTTTTCACTTTCTGTTGTCAATCAAAGGAAAGTAGCCTTGTTGCAGTCGTTACCGAGTTGTCAAAATATAGAATGAAAACAGACGGTGACAATCTGGAACAAGGTTGTTGCTTACAGGAGGCCTACTGCAAATAAGGGCTATATTTCATTAACACAAAACAAAATGTTGATAACGCTTGCTATGCGTTATGTTACTAACTATACAATATCTGCTGAGCGCACCCATTCCATTGAAATTACCATTACGTTCCTCTCTGAAAATAAAGTGTGTGTTGTTAATCACTGTGTTGTTTTTAAGGTAACATTATTTTGTCGGCTATAATGCATCAGGAGCATGATGAATTATAGCCGATAAAATAATATATGCTTCCCAATACGATAGCGTTATACGTTTCTGTACATGAAAAAATGAAAGCGTTAATATCACAATCATCATAAATGTCCAAGGGGTGTCATTTTAAATTAAGAACGCGTTGCAGACGCAAAATAGGCAGCCGGTATATTTGGCTCCTCATTACCTATATCTCCCCACCTTTCAAAACGAAGCGCCAGGCTCTGGTTGCGTGTCAACGCGCCAGGTGATTTAACAAATATAGGCTATATATACATAAAAAATTAAAAAAATATTCTAAACCGTTTAACTGATAGTATTAAATCGGTCAAATGTTTTGCTTTCGGTTAACGGTTAAACGGTCAATATGAGCATCCCTAGTTGAAAGTGTGAATGAATGTTTGTAAGTAAACCCAATTCAATCTGAATGTCTGAATATAAAACCAAACTTACCTCGGTAAAGATTATATAAATGAATTTGAGTTACATACAATATGCAACTGGATTTGACTCCTAATAATTCTACTGAAGTTAATGAAGACAAATGGAGAAAACATTGAGCAGGCCTGAACCAGAAACATTGAGCTTTAAAATGTCTGTCGGGTGGCAGAATCATGGGCATTCTGAATGTGTGTTTATTCTGAGCACAGGATTCCTGAATCCTGGCACACCATGTATGTAAAAAGCAAGTGAAAACAAATATATTATGTGTTCTCATTGCCTGTTAACGCACATTGGACGTTTTCTGTGACATAACTGGCAAAAATATCACATAAAAATGGCCACTCGTTTTAATAGAGAAAAAACATTTTAGTCCAAACTTTCGAGTAAGACAAACGAGGACAGCCTTTACATTTTTATACCACTCCACAGGGATTGAATTGCACCCGACAGATAGCTCACAGCTCCTCCATACTTTAAAATTTAGACTATGTATTCTTCAATTTTGCTAACACTCAATCCGAATATGCATTTCTATTTAAGAGTGGGATCTCTTTTCTTTTGATTGCTGTGGAAGCGCACTAATGAAATATGAATAAAAAACAACATTGGATAATAAATTATTAACTTGTGTTCTAAAACAGTTATACAATATTATTTCTCTTTTTCTAACTAGTTATGTGAATTGTGACACTAATGGGTTCGGTTACTTATTACAACAAAAAAGTAGTCAGACTACTGTAGCAGGTTAATTTGTAATACGTTATCCCCAACAAATGTTCTAGATACATTGCTGGTAAACAAGACAGACAACTACCACATTATCTAGCATTCTGGGGATCGGGTCAGTGCTGGATCACACACCATTTGATAGGAACACTGCAGATCTGAGGCTGGTTTATCTAGTATTGCGGCCTCGAGGACACACAAACACCCCACCGCTTCTCTGCATCGTTCTTCCTGCAAACATGCTGAATGAAGTGGAAATGCTAAAACAATATAAAAGTCAACACCATCATTCATTCCACAGTAACCATTATTTGGTATTTTGGTTCTATAGTCGCTTTAATTTGAGGGTATATTCAAACATATCGGATTAACGTTCAGAAATGGCAGCACCTTTTCTACATGGTCCCCCCCTTTTCAGGATCCAAAAACATACAGAACCAAAATAACCCAATCCTGTCCAACAAATTATAATGCTGACTGTATTTACAGAGAAATTTCCATACAATAAAATGAAATAATCCACGACTAAAGGAAGTTTACATGTTAGTTTTGAGGACATAATAATCAATATGCTATAGAATGTAAGCTGACAAATGTGTTTTAGAGGTTTGTTGTAAAATGTTTTGTTTCACATCATCATCATCATCATCATCAATGTTAACTATGATATTGTACATGTCCTCTGTGTTCCAAACAGTATAAATATTAACGTGTCCATATGTGTTGTAGAAGAAACTCCTGGAGCATCCCCTATTACACTATGGACACAGCACAACTCACGCTCAAACATGTTTTCAATCAACAGTGTAGATCAAAGAAGGCTACACCTTCTGATCAATCTATGCCCTCAAGTGAAAGATCGAGGGGGTCACTTGTGAAAATATAGACCAAAGGTCTGAAATGGCTAGCTGCTAGCTTTCCCATAGGCCAACAAGGCATAATTTGGCACTATGCTCCAGGGCAGACCGGCTAAGCAAATTACTGTCTGGTCAGAATCTTTTACAGCCAATTAAAATCATATTTGTAACCCACCACTTGTCATCAAAGCAAAATTACAAGTCCATGTTCTCATTCAAATTAACTACAGCAACACAACGTGTGCCAGGATCATTTGCTCATAATAACAGATACCCAGTTCTTGACTTTTTCACCACTTGAGGTGTGTGTGTTTAAATTGCCACACAGGCAGATATTTATTTCTTTTACCAGTTGACTACATTCAATTTTGTATTGTGCAAAGAAACTGTAGTGCACCTTCGAAATGCAGAATTAGAATGAATTTCACAAGCAGCTAGGTTTGCATATTTACCCTTTTCACAAACACACAACTCAAGCCAATATTTATTTTGTGAAATATGTTTCATAACTATTTAACTGCAGACCTGTCATGTGTGGATATATCTATAGGCTATGCATGTCAAATTAGGATTCTCAATAGTGTAATATCTATTAATGTGATTAAGATATAGAAAGCGGACAAAATAACATAAAAATGCCAATTAGAAGTGCATGTGTGTCAGCTATAAAAGACTACAATGTTGACATTTGCATTCAAAAAGGCCAATTAGTCAGCACACAAATTGCAGTTTGGTGCATTGGCCAAAGAATTGCAGAATTATTTGATGTGTCAAGGGGAAATAAAAAACTGATAACATTTTAACATTTAACTAGGAAATATCACTAAGAACCTACTCTTATTTTCAGCAACTACCTGGGAGCCGTTACGATTAACCGTCCTGCTCACAGAAAGAACAACATAGCTTTACGGACTCCTTGTGTGTGTCACGCCACCCCAAATTCAAATGTGGATGAATAATTGCTAAATGTGTGGCCTCCCACATGTGTATCAACTGAAGGCTTTTGCATTGAGTGAACAGTGTACAATCGGAACGGCTTTGTGAAACACGCATGGAAGAAGCATGTGATTGATTTTTGCCCATCCCAAAGCTGCTGAGTAGTTGCCAATTAAAAAAGGTCAAAGAGGAATTGGACATGACCGACTGGCAGCAGAAAGTGATACCCCCCCCCCCAAAAAGGATTGGTATGACGGCATTTACTCTGGATAAGAATAGTCAAAAAAATGTATGATTTTCAAAGTGTTTTTAATATTCAAAACTAACTTTTCACACAGCATAAGAAAGAGTTCACAATATAGTTTGATTGCTAGAACAATTCTGTGGCCGATGACACTTGGCTTCCTGTAGCCTCTAACCTATACCATGGTTAAGAATAGGAATCAAGTTGTACCCAGTTAAGTGTTTTACTATAGGGCTAAAATTCATAGACATTGAGAATATACTGCTAGACTAAAAATATGATATGCTTGCAATAAAGTGACACCAGTTAAGATGTGGATGGATATGGGCCTGTCTTATATGGATATGGGCTTACACTTTAATTCACAAATACATAAAAAGATGCACAGGAGTTCACCACATCTCTTCTGTCAGGGCTTATAGGCTACATCTAGCTGGGAAACCAGTATTTTCCCCTCAAAATCCTATTGCTATCAATGCCATTCAAATTCCCTCTGACAACACCATCACTTCATTCAAAAGCTCTTTGATTTATTGGAACAAACCACCACGACCACAACCATCACAGGCTAGCAGGTGCATCTGAACACAGTGTTCCATGTAATAATGTCAATGTGTTTGTTAAACTACAAAAACAGTTAATAGACCTCTACCACATTTTGTAGTAGCAGACCATATGAAATGTAAAAAAACAAGTACTTTTGTGTTTTGTGGTTAAACTTTAACCTATTCCGGATATGGCTGAGAAAACAGCAGAGGAAGAGCAGGAAGTGTTTACACGCTGCTGTCTCTTTATGGTGTCTTTCATGGCTACTTCCCTTCAGCACAACGGATGGCCTAAAGTACTGGGTAGACTGAAAATATATACCGCCTGCTGCACCTTCCACTTAAACCAGTAGCAGTAGCAGTTAGGTTGGAGTTCAAATTTGAGGGGTTGAAATTAATTTATTAAACATTACATATTTATTTTGTAATGTTAAAAATACTATGCTGTTGAATGTTCCCAATGGGTGTGTTCACAAGGAAGCAAAAGGAAACATTGTCAAAAACAACATTGTGAGAACCAGCCCTTGGAATGGCAGAATGAGAAAGTGGACAGTAGCGTTCCTTCTTGTTCTGCCTCTTTATTGACACGGCGGGGAACCATATAAAAGAACCCTCATATATGTAATACTTTAAAGCCAGTTACTTTTAAGCTTATTCTATCGCCATTTGGCTCTCTTCCTCTAAACAAGGACTGATTTAGAACTACGACACCACTTGGGTGCAATTCACTTTCAGGTAGGACAGAAAACAGGAAGTGGTGCATGTCCTAATCTTGTCATCTAATGCCGAACCCCTTCAACTTATCCAAAATACTGCAGCCTACCCTGCTGTTCAACTTCCTGAAGTTCTCCCATGTCACACTGCTTCTTTGCTCAAACCACTCCCTTCCAGTTGAAACTTGAATGTAAACCATCATGGTTGCCTACAATTTAGGCAATGCTCACATTCAATATGCCTACCAGACTTCTTTGTTTCGCCAACTCTGGTCTCGTGGCCGCAGCAGCTCAACTCCTCAATGGTGGAACTGGGCTGGAGATGCAGGCATCTTGTCCTTAATCTTATCAGATTCTTGGGAACCAACCCTGAGACAAGTATGTCTTGTCTACTGTCTATGCTTTATACTACATCAACTGGCATCCACCTTAGATCCTGGGCTGGAACAAAATAATGAGAACCAAAGTGTTCATGCCTTCCAGTCATTCACTGTAGACCATCCAAATACAATCTAGGCTTCAGGGTTTGTCTTAGGAACAATATTTGAGCAAGGTTCTAATGTACACATTAATATACAGCCTAAACATGCTGGCAACATCCTAAAAGCCTTTCAGGGCTCATCCTGGTATAAATGATTAGGCCTACATGGTAAAGCATAGGGCTCTGGGCTCAACTCATGTAGAAATGTACCATTTCAAACCAATGCCAGCATGCAGATTTAGGTTGATTCATGGTAAAGCATGATAGAAATGTCAGCAGTCAAGTTCTGAAGGTAGGGCACATTCAGTACAGAGCAGAAAAGTCAAAAAGATGTGTCGAAACATATGCAAAATATTCCTGGCCTGCTTAGCAATACATTATCAAATAGTACCAATTTATGGTTTGTACAAGTAATTATCATGATTCAAACTAAAAACCAAAATGATTTGTGTGGCAGATTGTTGATCCTGAATGTCAAAACATTTATCCTGTTTGTGCCTAAAATACAACCCTGGCATCATTCAGCAACCAAACATCAAGACCCAAGATATGGCATCAATAAAGCTGGCACAATTTGAGCCGAGAAAATGTCAGACTGTTCTATGTTCAGTCTATGTTGCATATTTCTAAAACGTTGATTCCTTTCTGAACACATCGGGTGTTTCTACTTCAAACTGGAAGCAAATGGACAAAATGGTGTGCTATATGGTGTGCTATATGTCAAAGTAAAATGGTGTGCTATATGGTGTGCTATATGTCAAAGTAAAATGGTGTGCTATATGTCAAAGTAAAATGGTGTGCTATATGTAAAAGTAAAATGGTGTGCTATATGT
>JACXGM010003936.1:5144-39891 GCA_016801145.1 Umbra pygmaea | reverse complement strand
TCCCAAGTATCTGCTGATATTGAGTGGAATCCATGCAACCCTCAACTTTAACAACATTCCCAGTACTGGCACTGGCCACACAGCCCCACAGCATGATGGAACCTCCACCAAATTCTACTGTGGGTAGCAAGTGTTTGTCTTGGAAAACTGTGTTCTTTTGCCGCCATGCATAACGCCCCTTGTTGTGACCAAAGAAATCTTTGTTTCTTTACTCCACAACACCTTCTTCCATAATGAAGCTGGCTTGTCCAAATGTTTGTCTGCCTACCTCAAGCGACTCTGTGGCATGTGTGCAGAAAAGGTTTCTTCTGCATCACTCTCCTGTACAGCTTCTCCTTGTGCAAAGTGCGCTGAATTGTTGAGTGATGCACAGTGACACCATCTGCAACCAGGGGCGCTGTAAAGGGGGGGTAAAGGATGACGATTCTCGGGGCCCATGACTAAGAGGGGACCCAGAGAAGCCCTGTCTCAGCTGTGTTGGGGGCCCTGTCAAGATTCTTTTCATGGGGCCCAAAATCCTTAGCAGCGCCCCTGTCTGCAACAAATGATGTTTTAGGTCGTTGGAGGTGGTCTGTGGGCTGTTTTTGACCATTCTCACCATCCTTTGCCTCTCCGATATTTGACTTGGCCTGCCACTTCTGGCCTTAACAATAATTGTGCCTGTGGTCTTCCATTTCCTCACTATGTTCCTCACAGTGGACACTGACATCTTGAATCTCTGTGATAGCTTTTTGTAGCCTTCCCCTAAACCATAATGTTGAACTATTTTTTTTTTCTGGTAATTTGAGTTGTTTTAAGGCCACCATGTTGCCAAAGAGAATAACAAACTTGCAACTGGCCAACTTAAATACTTTTCTCATGATTGGATGCACCTGTCTATGAAGTTCAAGGCTTAATGAGCTCACCAAACCAATTGCATGTTCCAGTCAATCAGTGCTAGGTAGTTACAGGTCTTCAAATCAACAAAATGTGCCCAAATTTATGCACCTGTCTAATTTCGTTTTAAAGCATATTGCACATTTTCTGTTAATCCAATGAACCTCATTTCACTACTGAAATATTACTGTCCTTCAGTTATTTGATAGATCAAAATGAAATTGCTAATCCAAACAGCCAATTATTTATAAATGAAAATCATGGAAATTGTTAGGGGTGCCTAAAATTTTGCATACAACTGTAGATCTGATCTTTTCCCAATATTTAGGCCAAAAATCTAAATGTTGCTGCCTGAGTAGGTAAAACCGAATACATAGCCACAGGTATAGAATCCAAACAGGATGTTGCCCGCGGAGTGAAGTGAGTGGCACCCTATGCGGGTCAGCATGGTCACCATGGTAACCATGGGCAGCAGAACCAAGGCCAGAGAACGTTGCCTGTTTCAGAACTGGACAGTACAGGGGAACAACAGGAAAAAGGAAATGGACTGTGAATTGGAGGTTTACAAACCTGGAACTAAACTAACCCAGGAAGTGCAAAATTAGGTTAAAAACAAAACAAAAAATGTATCGAAAGGTAAAAGCAATACACATTAACAGCACATAACCAAAAGATGTCTAAACTTTTTAGATGCCATCTGATCTGATAGAGAAGTGCAGTGGAGAACATTAGTCTACATTAAATCTCCAGAGTCCCCAATCTATTTCCAAACAGTGATAGAGTGCTAATGCAACAAAGACCTGAAGGGATTCGTTTCCCTATTCATATTTGAGGAGGTTACGACCAGAGTCAGACTCTGTAAAGCTCCTGCTAGTAGCTAAGCTGTGAGGTATTCCTCTGCTGTTGACAGCCCAGTATCACTATGTCAGTGTGGTTCAGCAGAGAGAACTAGCGTGTCTTAAATGGCATCCTACAGTCAAACTCTTCGATCAGAGCTGTGGAAAAGTTGTACAATATAAGGAAAAGGGTGCGACAATACACTATGGAAATAAACAATGTTAGAGGCTTCACCCTATTCTATTTTATTTCTTTATTTTATTTCCCAATATTTCACCCCTCCCAATTGATTTTGTCCAATTTTCCCCCACTAACACTGCTACATCGCCAGCTCTACAACCCCCCATCAGGATGGTGATGGGCACTCACATTTTCACCCAACCACGTCGCCGCGCCGGCCGATTATTTTCACACTGCTCATCCAGCATGGAAGCCTTTAGTCAGATCATGTGTGGGATGATTACTGTCTCTTTGTCATGGCTTTGGAGCCTAGGTTGTGACAATTACACTCACCAACTATACTTTGGTGATTGAATTTGTGCCCGATCTGCACACAAGGAGATGCTGGAGGGACGTGGCGACGTAGCTATCCCAAATCCCATACAGTTATGCCAATTTGCGCTGCCTCGTGCTGAAGGCCCCTGTCTCTGGGTGGAATACTGTGTATTAGGCAGCAAGTGAACATGTTTACCTCAAAGTGTATGCATTAGATGCAGGAAAAATGGGCAAGCAAATAGATGTGTGACTCTGGGGTCCGCGTGGTGTAGTGAGCTAAGTCGCTGCATTACAGGACAGTCTACGTCATGATAGTCAGTGGTTCGAGCCTGACTTTGGGTTCTCTGGCTTTTCCCAGACCTCCTGTAGTGCAAATTGGCATAAGGCTGCCCAGGAGTTCAAGTCAGATGATCTATCTTGCCACGTCGATCTTCAGCGACTCCTTGTGTCCAAATTGTGTGCCTGTAAATTCAATTGCGAAAGTATAGTTGGTGAACGTAATCACCCTGTGCATGATCTGACTAAAGGCTTCCATGTTGGATGAACAAAGCAAAAAAGAATCTACACCATCCCATAGATCGGTCCAAGGACGTGCCGAGCTGCCGACAAGGCAGGGTTAGTGTGAATTGGGAGGGGAAGGAGATGAAAGAAAAAAGAAAAATGATTGGAGCGGCTTTGACAAGGGCCAAATTGTGCTGGCTAGACGACTGGGTCAGAGAATCTCCAAAACTGCATCTCTCGAAAAGTGTTCCTGGTCTGCAATGGTCAGTACCTATCAAAAGTGGTCGAAGGAATGAAAAGTGATGAACCGGCAACCAAGTAATTGGCGGCCAAATTTCACTGATGCAGGTGGGGCGCAAAGGCTGGCCTGTGTGATCCGAACCAACAGACGAGCTACTGTTGCTCAAATTGTTGAAAAGGTTCATGCTGGTTCTGATAGAAAGGTGTCACAAAACAAACTGAGATGCACTGTGTTTTCTATGGGGCTGCGTAGCCAAAAAACATTCAGGGTGTCCGTGTTGACCTGTGCCCACTGCCAAAAGCACCTACAATGGGCACGTGAACATCAGAACTGGACCACGGAGCAATGGAAGATGGTGGCCTGGACTGATGAAACATTTTCTTTTAAAGCCTGTGGATGGCCGGTGTGTGTGTGCGTTGCTTAGTTGGGGAACACATGGCACCAGGATGCACTATGGGAAGAAGCCGGCGAATGCAGTGGGATGCTTTGGGCAATGTTATGCTGGGAAACCTTGTGTCCAGCCAATCATGTGGATGTTACTTAGACACAAACCACCTACTGTACGTAAGCATTGTTGCAGACCATGTACACCCTTTCATGGACACGGTATTCCCTGATTGCATTGGCCTCTATCAGCAGGATAATGTGCCATTCCATAAAGCAAAAATGGTTCAGGAATGGTTTGAGGAACACAACAACAAGGTGTTGACTTGGCCTCCAAATTCCCCAGATATCAATCCAACTGAGCATCTGTGGGATGTGCTGGACAACCAAAGACTTATATGGATGTTCTGCTAACGTCTTGGTGCCAAATACTACAGCACACCTTCAGAGGTCTAGCGGAGTCCATGCCCTAAAGGGTCAGGGCTGATTTGGCGGCAAAAGGGGGACCTACACAATATTAGGCAGGTCATAATGTTATGGCTGATCAGTGTAAGTATTTGGACAGTGACACAGGTTTTGTTGTTTTGGCTCTGTACTCTCAGCACGTTGTTACAGTGCAAACTGTGATCTTTAAAATTAGGATATATACATTTATAAACTATAAGTCATGTTAGAATTAAGACCTTTGTTCTCTCATTTAGGTTAATTGCTTCAGGTCACTGTTCTGGTGTAAAGTGAATTGTCATCCAATGGGTTTTTAGACATTTGGTAGGATCTTAGCAGATACAATGTTTGTGTATAGACTTTCATTAGCAACAGTGTTGGGGTTGCAGTTTATTTCCTCTCCGCAGCTTATCTGGACATCACAATCTGGTAGACCAGTGGTTTTCAAATCTCTCCTCGGGTACCACCAGAGTTGTGCCACAGCTCAGATGTAGCCCAAAACCAGTAGACCAGATTCACTAATCAAGGACTTGTTGATAAGTAGACAAGATGAATCAGGTGTGCTAGGCGTAGTTCAAATACATGGACTGGTTGGGGCTACTTTAGGAGAGGTGGTAGACCAATGATCTGATGCAAACCCAATCAGGGCCAGTCTGATTGGTCCTAGTAACCGATGTGTTGGGCAAGAGCCAGAAAACATTGTTTGGTTAGAAACTATCCAATTGCTGATTTTTTGTAATTCAATTCCTTTGTTAAACTGAAGTCTACAGCAAACAACAAAGCATTAACAGAATCATCAGGCTACAATTTTATCAAATGTGCTTTCTCCATTCAATGGATCTTTACAAATGACCAAATAGTGAGTAAACAGAAAAGTCAAACATCCTCCACCATAATCTCTTCCATCTCATCTGGCAATGAAGTTTACCTCCACCCTGGCTGGGCCTACTGCTCAATGTTCCAGACCATTGTGAATCACTGACCAGACATTATAACTTTGAATGCCCATTCAGCCAGCCCTTTGCAATGTGGTCCCAAATTTCAGTGCATTATTGTTCTCCAATAGTTTCCTGTTTATGCTTGTTAAAGCCTTAGTTTTCCAGAAGGCCAAAGGGGGGGCGGGTTATTGTATATCGCAATAGTCATTTTCTTTAGAAAAACTGAACTCTAGGATATTCCCCTTTGCCAGAGCCAGGCCTTTTATATCCTGTTTTATCAAAGTGAGGAAATGCAGTCAGCCGGGCAGAGCCCAGTAGTCTATATTCAGAGCACCCCGTTCCCTGAGTCAAGACATCTCTACTTGACTTTAAAAAAAATTAAAAAGGTGTCTAAATGCTGACCATTGACGCTTAAACAGCCATCTTTAAGGCCTTTACAAATCGACTGTAGGAAATGTGAGCACTCTACATCATAACATTAGTGTATATGTGACTTGATGTTGAGTGGGCCTACCATGTCTAGTTTGTACAGTTCAGTGAGCACAGTTATCGAAAGCAGTTGAATAAAGATGTTTGTGACCTCCAGATCAGGAGGCTGGTGACCCATTTCCCCCTCAGGGTGAGGAAACGCAGGTAAAGACAATTTTAACCACCATTAGTGCTGCCACTACAGGCCATAGAGCTTTAATGGCAGGCATTAACACTCACCAGCACGAGCTATGGCCACTGGACCAAACCTGGGCCATTGTTTACTTAATATCACTACATTGACTGGTTCATTTATCAGATTTTAGGCTCATTTCCAGTCACTCTGAACATTTGTGTTATTGAAGGAATATTTTAACATTTGAACATAATTCCCAGCAATTATTTTACACATTTTGCAATAGGGTGGAGGGTTTCCTGCAATTCTTCTCACTCCACTCTTACGTGTACAGTATGCCACTAATATCAGATTGACAAAAAACATTTTAAAACATTAAATGGGCAACAAAAACCCTGGCTAAAAACATTAGCTAACATGACATGGGCTAGCAGTTAATCATTCCAATGTGGCCCTAGGGCTGAAAAAGTGGAAGAACTCCTGCTCTCAGAGGAATTAATCTTGATTGAATAACCCTTACAGCTATCCAATAATCATAACAATTATGAAAATGAAACTCTCCATAGAGTATGTGTGGGCATCTGGTTGCTAAGCATCAGTTGTTTGTTATAAACTACTGTGTTAACATTTGCTAGCTTGGTTGTAAATTCTAATAAAATTCTCTTTAAAATGCAGGGATATTTCCAACCCCAAAACATTGTAGCTTTTGTTTGAAGCCTTAACATACAAAAGCTTGTCTTACTAAATGTTGTAAGACTTTGTTTATAACATTGTCATTATACGAGTCTCAAAATGTTGTCATGGAAATAATCTGTTATTCCCACCAACCAATGAGAAACTTTGGAGTATATCCGACGGCATATTGAACACTGACATTGTTGAAAGGGTAGTATTTTTGCCAATAACAAGGAATGGCAGGGATTGTAATGTTGGCTAAAGAGACTAGTACATCTGGCATGGTTTTCCAAAGGCCAGGATCACAGTGACTAAAAGCAGCCTTGCCAAAAATGTTGGTTCTGGCCATTGGAATGACTTTCAACAGGCAGTATATGAGGTTCAGACATAGAATGCATGTTAAAAGCATATAAGACAAATGTGGCACTACTCTTTTTACTTTGAGAAAATATATTGGATATGTTTTGTTTTTGTTTAGTTAGAAATCATGAACTGCTGTCTGTGTTAATAAACAAAAAGAATGTAATATATTTAAATGCAATGTAATGTAGTGCTTAAGAATTGAATAATTCTTCAATAATAATAATAATAATTCAATAACAATAATGAATTGAACTAACAAGGCACCATCTAAAGTGCAGTATTTGATGCTACTGCTTTCTAAATTAGTTAAAGTTGGCTAATGCTTTTTCGTTTATAAAGACCAAATAAAACAGAATTTCAGTTACCAAGCTTAGGCATATTACAGCACTTACTAGTCATTGCTGGACTGGCAAACAAAATGACACACTTAAATATATATATTTTTTGTGATAAAAGTAGATTTTGGCCACATTACTTATGTGGGTTTCAACAATTAGGTCAAAGTCTAATATTACACCTAGGTTTTTAACATGTTGAATATCAGGGTTATACTTTGAGACCAATAACCATAACCTCAGTTGTATATTTGGGTTTCAATATCTAAGTTAATTAGACTCAGTCTCGAACATTACAGTCCTTGTCAAAAAGCACCGCATAACAACGTGACGCAAGTAAAGATTACTTATGGTTACAATATATTTTGAGTGCCCTGATGCTCTCTACAGATATTCATCTATTGATAAGCAAATGGTTGCTTGGTTTATGGTTAGTGTTAGGTTCAAACATGGGTTGTGGTTAGTATAAGTTAAGCTTAGTGTTAGAAGACAGTTGGCTTTTGTTATATTTCTGTATACTGTATAAAATGGTGGTCTACAGCCAAAATGTTATAATCTGTTAAGATATCCTTCAACTACTGCTGCAGGTAATACCGAAATGTTCTGCAATAACAATAAATTACATAAAAAAAGGACTCCCATGTGTAGCACCTAACATTTTTCATGTTCTTAAAAACAAATCTGTTTGAAATGTTTTCATCAGTTTTTCTTCCAAGGTTCATCAAAAAAGAAACCTGTTCCATTAAATGGAAAATATAATTCCAGTATTGATCCCTGCACTCCAGTTTGGAGATAACATGCTGGTAGTCTACTCTACATGATGAGATTAGGGATCATCTTTATTTGACATCAATAGCCACATCAACAGATGACCATTATAATCTGTTAGAAACAAGCAGCAAGTTTCTCCATGTCTGCTCTTACCACCCTGTGATATTGATCATAATGTACATCTGTCATTGTAACTTATGCCCTAGTCAGAGGACCAATGAACCTAAACAAATTAACTTCTATATTATATTAGTGCTGATTGTCTGTTATTAATACATATTAATACATATATAATAATAATAATAATAATAATAAAATATGACATAATTGGAATAAAAACTTGATGGAAAAATGGTTCCTGATATGTTCAACCACCTGTCCCACAGAGAATAATAAGACCACATAAGTCACTTTCAAGCTGTAAACTGGAAAGATGAACTGTACTGCACTCAAAACTCAGCTCATTACATCTACGTTGTGAATCTGTAAATCGATGCACTCACTGCTAATATCTCATTATCTTATATGCTGTCCACCCACTGGACATCATCTTATGTCAACCTTGGATAGAGGTCGTTTTTCGTCCTTATAAGATGTTCACCAATAGCAGCACCATTTCACCAAGTAAAATGCAGAGTATATGTAAATGTACTTATGGATTAAAGGCTATGTGGGCTAACGTCATACAATCAGATTACCAGCTATGTATCATCCACATAGCTGTAACTACTAACATTGCAATTCCTAATAATGTTGCCAAAACTAACATGTACCATGATACATGAGGGACACCACTTTGAAATCCAGTAAAGTATGATGCATGACATTAACTGATGCTGGAGTAATTCCAGGAGGACAATTTGGTAGATCCCAGAGTTGTTAAACATATTCTACTTCAGAGGACAGAGATACACCGAGAAGATTGTACAGGCCTACAGTACACATGCCTTGTCATAGTAATTTCAGATGTTTGCTGTCAATCTTCAGGGAAACATAAGTGAGTTGGCCACATTGAATAAACTGGGTGAGAATGTAGTCCTATGAACCTTCAATTCATTTAAGTCTCCTTATTTATCTCCTTATTTATTTAGTTCAAAAATTATGTGGAGACAGGGTCAGGAGGACAGGGAGATTCTTTAGGGTGTGATAGCACTTTGAGCATATCACTATCATCCAGGGCAAAACAGTCCATATTGACTCTGGGGGGAGTCTGACTAGCAGCCTTGCCTGACATCTAACCTTATTGACAATAGGTTGTCACTAAATTACCCTGTAAATTCTTCACATTTTGAAATAGACAAAAGATCCCCACAGTGCTACACAAAAACGTGCCAAAAACATGTAACATAGCCAACTGCTGAAAAGTGCCTAGCAACATAGCCAATATCATTGTAATAACAGATCTTTTTCCATTCGATGGCTTGCTGATAGGTCATCATCTCTCAAAGGTCAGCTGGCCATGGAACATCTGATAAAACACACGTGACAATTACTGAGTCCGGTCCAAACACAACATCGAAGACATTTCCACACTTTGGCGCCGGTTGGATTTCATTTCGTAAGGCAACCACACACTGAACATAAACAGACAAGCCCAGTAAACTATCGCACTCATTTCAATCTAGCTCCTCCAAAACAAAGCAAATATAAATCAGCATTGTCTCCTGACTCTGGATATCAAAACACTAATTCCCAGCAGAGCTGGAGACGGCCAATCTGTCAAATCTCAGGCGAGTTCCCAATTCCAAACTCCTGATTTCCAGCTGACTAAAGCCCTACAGAGCTCCGCGGAACGTTACAAGATTCAGCCATTTCTGAAGATAAACCTGCCTGGACACGCCTTCTGAGTTTACTTCTAGAAGTGTGTCTGGAGGGTAAACTAGCCCTTGGAGCACAGGAGGCTCTCTGCCCACTGCTCACTGACTTGGTTGCTCTGTAGATACTGGTTAAGTGCTAAACAGGCCAGGCAGTAACACCTCATAAAATATCCTAACAAGGGTAAGAAAGATCACACAATCTTATCAACTTAGAAAAGATTCAGCATCTATTTAACAACAGCCAGGTCAAAAGATAGCAATGAAGATACATTTAAATCTGCTACACTAAAGATGGGTGTCATTGTCCTTACCGTAGAGATGCAAATCCTGGAAATGCGTAGGGTAAATTGCACAAATTTGGACATTGTCCACGGTTAAGGTGAGGGTTTTCCTAAAAAAACTACGCCACCGAGGGCAAGAGACGATCAGAGAGTGGGACAGGACAGCAAGGAGGAAAGCGACAGGAATCAAGTCAGTGTTATGATGCAACAAAGCCAATCACCAGCTTTCACAGCAACTTCATCTGGTATGTAGGGGCTTGAGAGCAAGGAAAGGGCTGAGTGAAAGACAGGAAATCTGTTCATTCTAATTTAGATCAAACCACAGTGACGACACTGGAGCTTCAGCAGACTAGACAAGGCTGTGTGTGACCAACAAGCAACGCGACTTATCAGGTCACTAAATACCGGTAGTTTCATTTAAACTATTGATGTCCAGTTGGAAGATTAAAAGGTAATACATTCTAATTTTCCAATTAAAAAATCCTTAAAAAACAAGTTAACAAGTCCAGTTAAAAGGTCCTTATAATATGGTCAATGTGTACTTATAAACATCCTCATAATACGGTCAACATGTGGAATTATCTACATCCAATGTCCTTCCAAACCCAGATTCCTCTGTGTTCCCTGCAGAAGGTATTAAATGTAGATCTTAAAGTTAGGCTACCTCCGTTTAATATTTGTTCTGCCACACATTGTCTAAAATCATTCTACCTCAAATCCTTTCCAATTGATTTTGAACTATAAGTAAGCTATCCTTTTACAGTAATCCAGTAAGCTATCCTTTAACTGTGGTTTTGGTAATGTTCACCATGTTAACCAGTAAGCTATCCTTTTACTCTGGTATTGGTAATGTTCACCATGTTAACCAGTAAGCTATCATTTTACTCTGGTATTGGTAATGTTCACCATGTTACCAGTAAGCTATCCTTTCACTGTGGTATTGGTAATGTTCACCATGTTAACCAGTAAGCTATCCTTTCACTGTGGTATTGGTAATGTTCACCATGTTAACCAGTAAGCTATCCTTTCACTGTGGTATTGGTAATGTTCACCATGTTAACCAGTAAGCTATCCTTTCACTCTGGTATTAGTAATGTTCACAAACTTCTTTCATTCCACATTTCTCAACAATACGTGTCAGAGAAACCTTCATAGTCTGATTACCAATCTGTAGGACAGGATGGAGCCATATGCTATTTGTCCAATATTTCTTTGAGTGTATTCAAAAATATAAAATCTTCATTATTATCAGGATATTGTGTGAAGCCTGACGTAAGAAAACATAATAGGACAAATTCAGTTTTCAAGATGTAAGCTAATCAGATGTCACTTATTTTCTTAATAGGTTATGTACAGTATGGACCTATTGAATCAATGCGAGAGTAGAATAAGGGTCTGTTTAAGGTAGCACACATTTTGAGTTGAATTGTTTCTCTATCCATGAAAGGAGGGAAGTTAGGTTGGGTAAAGCCAGAAGTTGTTAAATACGAACACACTAGCAGTCAAAACATGAACAATAACCAGCTTCTCCTTCACCTTAAACAGTGAAGGAACCCCAGCTCTCTGAAAAAAATACAGTATATCTAGCAGCTGAAAAATATTACTCTCATCATGTACCAACTTTTAGAGGCCCACTCCATCGAACCTGAATATACACATGGATCTATTATTGTATTTTCTTTTTCCAATCAAAACGTCTGTGATGAACTGCAGTGCTCCAATGTTTCCCTCTATTCTATGGAAAATTGTAATCTTTATGGTTTAGTATAGGTAGCCTGGGGAGTAAATCTTTCATTTAACTATTTACTGCATCCGGCCTAGTGGGGTTTGGTTCCTCTACATGCCCAGCAATATAACTAGCCTTGCCCCAGATCAACATTTGCTGTCCTTCCCACTGCTGTGGAAATGTTTGGTCAGGACACAAACAGATATGGGAGAAGGCTTGTTGTAGGCCTAAAACTACAGCAACAAATTAAAATGTAAGAATTGGTAAGAGTAACAAGAGGACTAAGTTGAACTGTCATATTTATTAAATTATGAATGAGAATGCCTAAGATGCCTCCGTCATTGTAGTTATCTAAACAAGCTCATTTTAAGTCAAAATACATGCCTGATTACAACGGTCCACCTCTGCATGGAAATTGGTTGGTTCCTGGTTATTAATAGGAGAAGGGCCTCCCCAACGACAGTAGCCCTAATGACCAAGAAAGGTAGTTTGGGTGGGAGTGGTGGTGGGATTTACTGAGACGCCCAGGCCTAGACAATACTGGTAGTTCATGCATTTTTCCTTCCATTGTTTTGTTTGCAGACAAAACTCACAGTGCTATTTCCAGCCTAGTCACTTGTTGAGGAAGTGTTCCATTCTCCTTATCAGTTCTTCCCAGGGGAGAAAACCCAGGAACCTTTACAGTTTAAAAGAGACATGATCTGCATGACTCTGCACTAATATAGGAGCACTTGTTGAGTCTACTGTACACCCAAAAGGGACAGTCGTAACGAGATCAAAAGTGATATTCTACATACATAAAGTCTTGTGTTGAGGACTCACCATGACATCTACAGCCAGTCTCCCAAAAATCATTGGCACCCCTGTGTGACGTTATTGTGGGTCTCTCTCTTTGATGGCCATCTATCGATTTTATAGGATCGGAAGGTAGATGTTGATATTTAATCACAAAACCCGCTATAAAACATCAGCACACACAGGCGTTTACACACACCTCGTTTATTTGAATGTGGACACCTTTTGATCATCTGGCCAATTTGTTATTAAAACGTGGATTGCTGTTTGCTAATATAATTCTGAGAGCATATAACCACACTTTATTAGACTACTTGTCTGTAGCTCAAATCTGTAACATGGGGATATCCAATGTTGCATGTTGGCCCAGCTGCAAACGAACATAGTTCAAAAACTCTTAATGTTCAATTATCAAATTATGAAATAAATAATGGCTAGCTAATCTTAAAATGAAAGAAAAGTCACAAACATAGCCCCTAACTGCGGCTGTCAAATTGAAACATTAAGAGCAAAGAAAAATTCCATACCAGATAATCCATGAAATACTTCAGAAGCTGGACGTGCTTTTACAAAAAGACCACGATGTTAGTTGTGGTAAAGGTATTCCAGGTAGAATTGTTGGATTAGATTCTTGATTTTATGGTACTTTGCCTTTGTATTCCCCGCCTTAACAAAAAACAGCTAGACAATCAATTTGTTAGACTGAAATAGCAGTGTGTTGGTTTCGACGTGTTGAAACTCTGTTATGCAATTACTAGTTTATCTGGACAATATATTAACAATGTAAGCTAGGAATTAAATGCACGGCCTACTTTCACTTGGTTTTGTTTTGGTCCCTAGCAAGAATCCGAGTTTGTACTGTACAGTTGCAGGAAACATGAAAAGCTTTTTCACCCGTAGCGTAAGGAAAGATATTCGAGGGTGTCGATGATATCCGACTAGTCCTTATTTGATTACATCCGGTCATATATACCATGACATATATACATCGTTATATGTATAGAGTAAAAGTTTGAAACGCTATATAAATACGTAACAACAATTCCAATGATATAACATCGAGTATTTTTATAGGACTTCAAATAATTCCAACCACTGTGTTGAAACCCGGAAGCGTATACAAGTTGGTTGTCTTGAAAAATATGCCTTTTTATGATCTCTCCCTCGCGTCATTGGAAGTCATGTGACCTAGGTACTTTAGAAGCTAGCTTCCTTTTTGTTTATTTCACTTCATTGATTTTAATTTTCCACAGGAATATTGCCTTTACTAAAATAAACCTGTCACTAGCGATTAACGTATAATGTGTTTTTTTATTAAGATATATTTGTCAAAAAAATTGATAGAGCATCAAATACCGTGTATCATGGGTAATTTTGTGAATGAGACTAATTCCAAAATATTAAATGTTGTTATTTATTATGCAGTTTGATTGATCGCATACGGTCGTGTTGATCTTTTTGAACGAATATTTTGAACGAGCCCTTCTCCAATCAATGTGATGTACTGACCTCTAGTGGTTAATATGCACCGATGCACAACGCATAACGTTTTTCATAATTGACTGGGGACAATATACAGCTCTGGAGACCACTGCAATTGTTTCTTAAACCAACCCAATTGAAAACCTCTGGAATGTGAGCAAGAGGAAGATGGATGGTAAACAAGCCATCCAACAAAGCCGAGCTGTTTAACATTTTTTGCACCAGCGGTGGCGTAAAGGCACCCAACATCAATGATAAAAACTGGTGGAGAGCATGCCAAGATTCATCAAAACAAATTATTATTGTTACACAACTATAATTATTATTCCACCAAATAATGATTTCTGAAAGCTTCCTATGTTAAAACATTAGTATTGTGTTGTTTGAAATGCAAATTAACTTGTTTTCTTTGCATTATTCAAGGTCTGACTACACTGCATCCTTTTTTGTTATTTTGACCATTAATCTGCAAATAAATGCTGTGAATGACAATACTATTATTTAAAATCTGGGAGAAATGTTGTCAGTAGTTTCTGGAATATATATATATATATATATATATATATATATATATATAAAACCAGACACATAGATGATTTTGCAGTGGTCTCTTATTTTCCAGAGCTGTATACAACATTGTTATATGAAAGTGTGTGTAGCTTTTTTCTAAAGGCGTTGGTTACAGGATTGTGATAGCAACAACTAAAGCGAAACAAGTGTTGTGTTGTGGCCAATCTAGAGGGTATCCAGGCACTCCGCGATGCGTTGTGCCAAAGAACAGCTGGACATTTACAAGGTTTACCCTTTCAATCATTATGGATAAGTGGAAACATAGCACAGAGAGCGAATGTTGTAGCACCACCACAATTCTAGGTATATATGTAATTGTGCTAATAAAGTTTATTCGGATTCTTAAATTTCACATAATTGGCATTATCACACTTATTGTATAATTGAAGATTTATATTATTACTGTTTTACTTGAAATAATAATGGACACAATATTCTGAAACACTTTACAAAATATTTTTAAATGGCAGTTTCACATTTTTACATTTTGTGAAAATCATGTGTGTACAAATAACAGTTTGACAATTTCGGCCTGTTTGTAATAATTATGGCATCACTTACCATCCTGCAATATGGCCACTTGTTGCTCTGTTGCTTTAGCTTCAAAGTAGCTCCACCCTCGACTTTTCAAGCTTAATACGTGTGAGGACTAGTCCTGTTACGAGTCTGGAGCATCTGGAATAGGACTTTGTTCCTTCATTTTCATGTCGAAAAATAGGACATTATTTGCCTTTTAGGCATCCCTATTAAATTATAGACAATTCGAACGCATATTTTACAAGTCAGCGTTTGTATCCGAAAGACTTTCTGCATCCAGCTGGAAAGGACTAAAACTACAAATAGGTTGGAACTGAATACAAAGTGATACGGTGTTCCGATGGCTCGCTCGCATAAATAATTGATAGTCTATTAGGACTGAAACCGGTGTTTTTTGTTTTTAACAATGGCGTTTAGGGCCAGAGCTTTGTACGACTTCAATTCTGAAAATCCCGGAGAGATATCGATTACTGAGAACGAAGTTGTTACTTTATATAGCGAACAAGACATCGAGGGATGGCTTGAGGGAACGAACAGCAGAGGAGAGACGGGTCTTTTTCCAGCCTCATACGTGGAGGTTCTCACAAATGAATCATCTGACATCTCTACCAATAACAATGGCATGTCGGCGGATCATGGTCAACCCGACTCCCCATCAAGTGGATATGATTCGTCATACCATTCTCAGTCTCACTCTTGTGCAGAGAGCATTAAAGTTAAGAGCCCCAACCACTCTGCTTATCCTGTACAAACTCCACAGCGCCATAGTTACCAGACTAGTCAAGGGAGTGAGGATGACTGGGATGATGACTGGGATGACAGCTCCACTGTGGCAGATGAACCTGGAACCATTCACGACAATGATGGAACAAGTTCCACTGCATATACAGTGACTACTTCATTGCCAGGAAGACGAGGAAGTGCCCAAGCCAAAAGTTCAGCAACAGTGGGTAAAAACCTTAACCGATTCTCAACCTTTGTGAAGTCTGGCGGAGAAGCGTTTGTGTTGGGCGAGGCGGCTGCCTTTGTCAAAGATGGGGATAAGATATGTGTTGTCATGGGCAAGTATGGACCAGAGTGGCAAGAAGACCCCTACCCGTTCATTTGTTCCATCGATGACCCCACCAAACAGACTAAGTTCAAAGGCATGAAAAGCTACATGTCATACAGACTGACTCCATCCCATACCCGGAGCCAGGTGAATCGAAGATACAAGCACTTCGACTGGCTTTACGCTCGCCTTGTTGAACGTTTTCCGGTCATCTCCGTACCCCATCTGCCAGAGAAGCAGGCCACAGGTCGCTTCGAACAGGACTTTGTCTCCAAGCGTAGAAAAGGTTTGATCTGGTGGATGAACCACATGACAAGCCATCCAGTCCTGGCCAGGTGTGACGTCTTCCAGCACTTTCTCACGTGCCCCAGCACAGACGAGAAGACATGGAAGATGGGCAAAAGAAAGGCAGAGAAGGACGAGTTGACTGGGGCCAACTTCTTTCTCACCATCTCTACCCCGGCAGTTCCGCTTGACCTCCAGGATGTTGAGAGCAAAATAGATGGTTTTAAAGCCTTTACCAAGAAGATGGACGAGAACTGTCTGCTGGTCAACACCACCATCAATGAGTTTGCCAGAAAGCAGATCACCGGCTTTAAAAAAGAATATCAGAAAGTAGGACAGTCCTTCAAAATGCTGGGCCAAGCTTTTGAGATGGACCAACAGCCCTACTCTGTAGGGCTAAACTGTGCCATTGCATTCACAGGAGAAACCTATGAGGCTATAGGAGACTACTTTGCAGAGCAGCCCAGACAGGATTTGGACCCCATATCAGACCTGCTTGACCTGTATAAGGGACATCTATCCAATTACCCTGATATCATCCATGTTCAAAAAGGTATAGTATGGTGTCACAGCAGTTTCCGGTCGCTGCTTTAGAAAAAGAGTCCACACTGTAAAAATATATTCTAGGTGTTATGAAATTGACCCAAACAAACCCAGCATCACATACTTAAAAAAGTGTTTTCATTCCATTTCAATGATTTTTTACTTCCATCTTACTGAAATTACCAAAAATATAAGTTAAATCTACTTAATTATATTGTTTGCAATTTAGTTTTGTCATTTTCCAAGGGATAATCTTTTATAGTGATCCAGTCCATGTCCCTCAGACCATGGCAAGTTTGCATTTAATATCTATGGTTACCCCCAAAAAGGGTTTATGTCATGTAGGGTACATGTCAATATGAACAGAAACATTTTGCCTGGGTTTTTCATGAAACCCCTCACAGGAAAATCCTTTGTGTTCTGAATGGAATTTCAATTGATGTAATATGATTCCCACATGTGTTTTGTATTATGTTAAACTTTTGGTGCCTGCAGGCAAAAGTTTGCTGTTGCATATTTTTTCTGTTGAGTAGGCTAATGCGCTCGACCATGACTGTAAGGCATAATCTGTAATTCCTTGTCCTTGCAAGCAATGTTATCTCATTTGCACCCCCTCAATATACTGAGATCACAAGTTGGGGATTTTGGCACGTATAACTCTGACATCTGCCAAACTCTGAGGGAACTGTTCTAATAAAGTTCTGCTAAAGGAGCACACAATCCAAACTCAGAACTAAGATGTTTTTAGACAGTGCTTTATAAAATAACTGGTAGACAAGGGTGGAAAAGTGTAAAAACTCAGTTGTCTTTTTATCCTCACTGCCATTGCATATCAATGAGGACTCAGGTCTCTTGCCTGTTGAGTTGAACATTTTTGAGGTCTGAGTCCTTTTTGCATTCACACAATGTTTGAAAAGGAACCCAGAGCTTTGCCCTCATTGCACTCTGGGTAAATGGACTGTGCGGGACTAGTCATGCCATACCTGTTACTAGGCAGCTTGGTATGGAACAACTTTAAGTTTTGGAAGCTAATCGTTTTTATTTACTGAAATTTGTTCTAATTATAATAAAAATAATCAGCCTGTAGAAAATTAATGAGTAAAATATGAAGATAACTGGAAGATATTTTAAACTGTACCAACAACCTGAACATGTTTTTTTTCTTTTATACAGTAGCACTAAAGAGAGGGCTAAGGAAAGGATAGCCATGTTCCAGTAGCTTAGTGCTTAGTGCCGTAATTCTGATTATGAACTAGTTGAGCTTTGTGTTCACATTGCCCTAAAGTAGAAACGATCCACTGGCTAGAAGTGATTCAGACCACATGATTCATTCTCGGTTCCAGATTTAGGGGCTCTTTTGAGGGTTCTGAATTAATTTAGTAATCTATTTAACTAATCTAATCACAATGCACCAAAAAAAGTAAACAAACTGTCATCTCTTGCCTGGAAAGGACCTGTGTGAAAAATCTAAATATGGGCCTAGTCTTGAAGAAAGTAAGTAATAGTTTTACCAGCAAAACTCTCTTGTTCTTTTTCTGTGTCAAACAAATCGACCTTCACTGATATCTGACTTTGAAAAACATACAGTACATGTTGGCTGAAGTTTTTCAATGGAGATGTTGGCGGTTAGGTTAGCCTACATCTTTACAGAATGAGAAGGAGGACATTCCAGGGGCCCCTTGTCCGGCGTTGCCCTGGGAATGTTGGAATGCAGAATGGAAGCAGCAGTTAGCATTACACGGTTTTCCTCTCCAAAGATCGGGGGAGCTGCTGCTGCACAGTATTGCGTGGACATATTTCTTCCCACATGTATTGGTGCAGAAGTTCAGGTTATTAGTGCTCTGGTTCTGTAATCACATGGAAGCCTTGGAAAGAACAAAGTCCAAGTTCATTTCATAGCATTAGCATATAGTATATGTATTTGTCCCAGTGTGTGCGCTTGGGCGTGTGTGCGGTGGGGACGTGTGCAGTATTTACTGAATATTCCCTAGATAAGGGTGGATTCTAATGGCTGTAGAAAACAATTTCCTGGTCTATATATCAGTACAACTTGTAAAAAACTTTGCTGTCCTAGGCTTTTAGCTAGAATAGGGTGTTCCATTTGTGGCTTTGGAGAACCTCTTAGCCTGAATGCTTTACAGTGTATTAAGCTGTAAATCAGACAGGCTGCTTTGAGGTAGGCATATTACTGCTAGTGTGCTTACAGAGCTTTGAGTTTAGTGTGCTTCTTTAAAACAAAGAGGAAAAAAACAGCGGCAACTCTTCAAGATAAATCAAGATATTTCCATAACCTATAAGATGCTCTTATTCAGAGCAGCATACATTCTTATATGTAATTGTTTTCCTGGTCCCCCTTTGGGAAATAAACCAACAATCCTGGTGAACAAACATTATGTTATGTTGAATGAACCACCCAGAACTTTGCATGACTTAAATAGCGTTTTTCCATTTTATCAGTAATATTTAACATTGATACCCTACTCCCCAAAACGTCCATGCCCTTATTTGCACTTTCTCTCTAAATCCCTTTTCCTCAGGTGCCCTGACCAAAGTGAAGGAGTGCCAGAAACAGGAAGGGGAGGGATCAACTATTAATGAGCGTTGCAACATAATTTCCTGCGCCACACTGGCTGAGATCCAGCATTTCCACCGTACCCGCGTACGTGACTTCAAGGGACAGATGCAACACCACCTCCAGCAGCAGATCAGCTTTTTCCAGAAGATCACCAGAAAGTTGGAGGAAGCACTGCAGAAGTATGACGAGGATACAATTTAATGGCCGGCATTTGAGTGGAGGATAGAGGAAGGAGGGAGGAGACAGTGAAACATAAAGAAAGGAAGAAAGAAAAAAGAGACAGACACACGGAGAGAGAGAGAGAGAGAGAGAGAGAGAGAGAGAGAGAGAGAGAGAGAGAGAGAGAATGAAAGAAAATTAAGACTATTTAAAGAACATAAGAGTTCAGCATTAGGGAAAATAGTGGTTTTGGGACTGTCCATTGCTGCCATTTTTATTATTTCATCATATAAACAAGACTGGAGCATTAGTTGGCAACAAGTTCAAGGCACATTTTGCCCTCCCCATCTCAAAGAAGTACTGCTTATGTAAAATAATGATATTTTATGGCATCTGACCAGAGTAACCAATCTGTAATTACTGTATTTTGTTGTGTTCTTTTGGTTGCATAACTTGTTAGGTTCTTCTTGACTGTATCTTTTTGAATGACTTGGTAATTCTTCCATTCTACTGCTAGACTTGAGTGGGATCTATGCAAGTGATGCTGTTACGAATGGGAAATAATAAAGAATAGGCCTACTCGAAGGATTGTTGTCCACTTATCTGCGTAGTCTGACATCATATGTTACATCATTACAGAATGTCGTGAATAAAACTGTTTAGAATGTCAATCATATCTCTTAAAATAATTAAATGGTTGGATTGATTTCCCCATATTTTCCATTTCCTTATTACAAATATAACACAATTTCAGTCTTTCAGTAAATGTACATTTCTCTATGTGTGTCTGTCACTCCCTGTACATGTGATGTCATAGAAGGGGCAACAAATGGGGGATGGGTATTTCAACATCCTGTTTTCATTCCTGGACCTCATTATTTGAGACCTCCCGGAGAGTTCAGGGCCAGGAACAAGCTTCAAGATTCTAGAACACTGGAAGGGCACCAGCAAGCCTGATCTCCACTCCTTCACATTGTTCCAAATGGAGGGAGGAAGAAGAAGGCATAGGGAACTCCGCCAGAGCTGTGCTACAAATGATGTCTCCGTGGGATCCTCGGATGTCAAAGGACTGTTGAGGATTTTTCAAATGAACTTGACCACAATAGCCACTGTAAATGGTCCTGCTGTGTGCTGGAAAACCTTAGTAGAGCACAGGAGAATCTGGTGTGGGACCAATAGATCTCCAATAGATCTCAGTATATCTCAAATAGATCTCAGTTGCCCTTTGAGGATTTTAACTGTATACAAAGATTTGGTGACATTGATATAAAAAACACAGGTAGTTAGACTTATAAAGTTATTGTGCAGTTTTTGGATGATAGCCATAAGTGTAAGTTATTTTACCAGGTTGACTGGGAGACTGCTAAATGACTTAGCGTACATCACTGTGAACAGAGATGGTACTGGATTTATCCAAGTATACTCAGCTAATCACAAAAGGAAAATACCTTCCTCTTGTACTTGCCTGGTCTTCATCCAATGGGAAGTGAAGCTGTAACCCACATTTACAATTAAATGCAATGTATTGGCAAAAATGTTAACAGCTTAAAATGTCCCAGGAGGGCATTTCGATGGTGTGATTTGCTGTCAACACAGGTAGTACTACCAGACCCACTGTTGTTGAAATAAGACACCATTCCTTGTCCTAAACCTCTAGGTCAAATTACAATTCCACTGCGTTCATTATTTAGACTAGATTCCTTTCCTACTAGCACTAGAGTCTAGCTATCTGAGCACATAAAGGGAATTAGGTTAAATGCTTTGTTGGACTTTTTATCTCGTGATTATAATATGATAGGACGTGTGCATGATGTTTATAAAGTTAGAGGGCAACATTAGCCCTTAGAAACCCTATTAAATTTTCTCCTTACAGAAGGGTTTATTTTGCAAACCTTATCTTGGTATAAGTTGGGCTCATGATAGCAGCAGCAGTAAAGCCCAGTTGATTTGTTTTTTCCTCCTTTCTCTATGCAGGCCCTGCAGGAGCGTGTTCAGGTTCAACTTCATTGCAGTTTGAATGCTCACTGGATCTCAGTGATTACTGAAAGGGCGTTATAACCTTTTGGAATATTTTAGCACTCTACACCAGTGCATCTCAGTCCATGCCAAACCACTGTGACTCTAGAACGTTCTGGAGGTACTGCTGCTGCTGCCTGAAGTCTGAGTTTGTGCCGTGTTCACACAGATCATGGAACACTGTTCGCAGTGACACCTTTTTGAAGTTACAAAGAACCACAAGTCCTTTCATCACGAGGAACAAAGGAGGCCATTTTATTTCCACTGGCTAGGGCTGTCCCTCTCCGAAGGAAACAGACTACGCCTGTTACAACTTGATTTAAATCCATTTCTCTACTGTCAATAATAAGGCTCGGGGTCCTTTCATATACTAGTCAGAAGCATTTGGCAATGTTTTTGAACTGTTGAACCTTTCTTAAATCTCGTTCGGTTGCATTTCTTTTCAGATGGTTTGTCTGTGCAAAGTAGCCTCCCTGGATTCTTCCCAGATACAGCTGACATGTAGTTTTAAAATCTGGACTGGTGGAAAAATGTGGAGAATGGTGGAAGAAAGTACAGAAACAAAATCTATCCTGTAGTCTTTAAGCAAAGTCCAGATAATGTTCAGCTGGTACAAATTCCTTTGCCAAATACAGTATATTATTATAAAAAACAGAACGCTTAAAAAGAAGGATAACTATCGATATTAACCTGATGAAAAAGCACTATAAGTTTATCATAGAAGAATATCATAAAAATATAATTGACAACTAAAACAATCCTACAGGATGACAAATTGGGACATAAAAATAGAAACCTTACACAGTAGACAATATAAGATTATTGCAGGAAAAATACCAAAGAACTCACTGTAGGATTTTTTGTTTCTACTATAATATTACTATAAGATTTCTATAGTATGTTCCAATTTACTATAAGTATCCTATTGGATTTTTAAAGTTCTCAATGGTATTTATATAATATTCTTCTATAATAATCTCATAGGAATCCTATAGTGCTATTTTGTAAGGACAAATATTGTATAAAAAAAAAACAATATTTTGGATCACATGCTAAATTTATGGGACGACAATAAGAATACTGCGGGCTGCAGCACGGAAAGCTTCTATACAGAGGTGGAATGTTAAAAGATACTGGATAAAGTTCTTAACGTCATCATAGATCAGCCTCAAGGAGATAATCTAAACCTAAGCAATGACCTGCTGTGGTAAAACCTTATCAAAGGATTGTATTGCCGTGCCAGAGATATCCGCCACGTAATGTCTTTTGAATGACGAACAATAGCTCATATTACAGTACAACTAGTGGTATGGTGTGATAATCTAACTGGGAAGTTGAATGAGCTAAGTGTTAATTCCTGACTGGTGTATACTGAAAAACACGTTTTACTTTCCTTTGTTAAGTAACTAATATGGGTCAATAAAACACATTGCCTCAAACCAAATTGGTCAAAAAGGTCAAAATAGTGAGCTGCCATATGTAAGTCGTTGAGGGCAAATAGCAGAACCACTTTAGAACTTGACATACTGTACAAGAAATGGCCCATTTCACACAGAATAATCCATTGAAGTCAGTTCAACAATAACAGAGTGGGATCAAAAGCCCTGAGAGCTTAGTTAAATTTTATGCCGACTAACAAGCCCCAGCAACATTGACACATGAAAATGCTAGTGGTCTAATTCACTGCCTTGCTGTACAACTGCATCGTTGCTCTCAGCTGTTCCATCCCCCGGTCGAGGCACACATTCAGTGTTGGCGTCCAACAGAAGCTAATGCAAAATTGCCTTAGCGTGTGTGGACAGACGGATGTTGGATAGGGCCACATTGTCTCATCGCACTGTAGCAACTCCTTGTGGCAGGTCAGGCACCTATGAGTTCAACTGGGGTTGATGGCAAGGAAATGCTCTCACATACTGCATGTGTGCTAGTGTAAACTTTTACTGCTGAACAAGCAATGTGATAATAAGAATTGCTTGGTGAGATGTAGTAGGACACGTTTTGATCTCAGAATGTGCCAGTAGTCCATAAATGTACAGTATAGGGTCAAACATAAAGCTGTGTTTTAGCTTCTTGGGATCAAACCCAGTGCTGATCTCTGAGTAGCTGTGGATTTTCCATAGAAAAAAATAGTAACTCAAACTATAACAGTAATTTTTATTCTGCTTCAAGGTATAAGTTAGTTTATACCACAGGGCTATCGTCTGGTTAGTGATGAAAGTGCCTTAAACCTGCATTCTATCTGAATTCCAGCTGGGGGGGACACTTGTGGTTGCAAAAAGAGGGGGTGTTTTAGGGCATGTCTATGTAGTGACTGTCACTTTGGTCACCTAATAATGTCTTGCTCAGCATTCGGTTGTACGACAAGACACTCAAAAAAATTGGCAGTTAAATGTTTCCGGTAAGTAACGTAACATTTTGTTTTAATACTGTTTTTCGTTAGCCAACATTTTTGTTAGACACCCTCTTGTCTAAAATGGTCTCATCTGCAACCAAGATGGCTGCGCCGGTAACGGCAAACTCAATGACTCAAATCAGATCTCCACAAACCAATGGGTGACGTCACTGATGTTCCATCCAGTAGTATATACAGGCAATGGTTTAGACCCAGTACTGGTTGCATCTTAGTGAGCCTGGGGACTGACAGGGCTGGACCATGTCAGGAACATCATCCACTGCCCAAAGTAACAGACAAGGGTCATGTGGAGCCAACGTTCCTCTCCGCAGCTCATTGAGAATGGGACTATTGGGGCAACTATTGGGGCCAAGCAGTGGGGTGACCACCACAGAAGGAACAGCGATGCTCCGCTCAGGACGACCCAGGTAGGGGCTCCGCTCTGGGATGCCCCCAGCTCCAGCTACTGGCTCCTGGATGAGTCCCCTGGATAAGGCCCTGCTCTCTCTGCGATGCCTGAGCACCAGGATCAACACCACCAGGATGACGATGAGCAGCAGGCAAGCCAAGAAGGGTAGAATGAGCAGCAATGGGTCGGAGGCCGGCCGGGGCATGGACTCTACTCGGACTGGGGTGTTCCTTTGGGGGTGGTCATGTTTCACATGGGTGGTCCGAGGGTCAGTGGAGATCACTGGATGACCTCCCTGAGTCTCATTCTCCCAGTGGTGATGCTCTTTGAAATGCTTCTGAAGGTTCTTTTTGGCGTGAGTCTTGTGGTGCGTGGTGTGCGAGTGGGTAACTTTTCCGCCAGCCGTTCGGTTGCGCCCCGGTGACCTCGTGGTGTGGTTTAAACTCTCCTCATAGGGCACGATGGTGAACAGGAACTCTCCCACGGCCGGCTGGACATTATCGGCCGTCAGGAGAAATGTGAAAGAGTCATTGAGCGTGGACATACGGACCTCGGTTCCGTTGTTGTCCAACTGCGAATGTAAAGACGTTGATTGGTTGACGGTGTGAGTCAGCAGAGTCTCCTCCAATGCCACCCTGCCCTGGACCACGTCCCGGAAGGTGAAGCTTTCCACCGAGTGATTGGCTTCGTCTGAGAAGTCAAAGGTTACCTTGACCAGCTTGCCGTGTTTTGGCGGGGACAGGATGTGGAAGACAGGGTCGCTGCCGCTCAGCCTGGCAAGCTCCGTGGCATCCAGAGCGTCCTTCCTCAGCTTCACAGCGATGCCGCTGGGGATCAGGACGTGCTCGCTGAAATGAATGAGCGGCCGAATCGTGAAGTTCACCGTCTGAGCAGTTAGGTTGCTGTCCGGGGTGGAGACCGTGAATTCAAAGCTATCCGAGGAGGAAGTGAAGTCAGTCATGTGGTAGGACAACCTGCCTGAGTGTAGGTCCTCCTGGTTGAACTCGCTGACAGGCAGGTCAGACATTAGGAGCCTGCCGCGGCGTGCTGGTCTGGTCACAGTGTAGTGGATGGTCACGCTTTTCCTCCCGTTAGTCTCTGCCGCCAGTTGTTCTGTCGTTAATGTAGCGGAGGTCTGACCCTGCACCAGCTCCACGTCTGTGTTGTTCACCAAGGTGACGGTTGCCATTGCTATCTCCAGGTTGAAGAGCTTGTAGAGAGGTCGGTGGAAGCCGTCGCTCACGCTAAAGTAGAACACCCCCGAAGATGGCTCTCCTTCCTGGACAAAATGGACCTTGCCTTCGTTGATGTCCGCCTGGGTGAATGCCAACACTGTTTCATTCAGCTGCTCTCCCAGGGCTAGGTAGCCATTGTTGGGTTTGCTGATAACCTAAATAGAATTCAAAATGTGTCAGGTGCATTTCATAGTTGCAAACAGTACAAGTTAACAAGTTTAGTTTATTGTCAGGTGCATAGAAACACAGATGTAGTTGCATGTACAGTGTAAAATATATGACAACTTATGATGACTCCTGACAATTAGCCTTGAAATTCCGCCTGGAACCGCAAGCTAGCATTACACGTATATCAGTTGGGCAGTAACGAATAGGTTTGCAATTGACCCCAGTTAGGTTTAACCCATTCCAAACAGTGCCAGTTGATAAACGAGGGTTTGTTTTAGACGATGATGAGCACGAGAAACAAACAGAAATCAATTTAGAAAACTAACAATGGCTTGTGGTTTGTTGGTTTCATTGCTTAAAAGTCGATAAAAAAATGTTCAAAGCACCTTGTCCCAAGCGATTTGATTCCTTAAACCTTCAGTATACTCGCTGTTGCCGACCTGGCGCGTGACAATGTAATGTCATAGGAATGCTGTAACTATTTATATTTGTGTGTGGTGCTCACGACACTAGTTGCAGTGTTCTCCTGAACAGATTTAAACTGAGGAAAGTCCACCGACTTTACTATTCCTACAGACTAGAAGAAGAAGCAAAAGGCAAACAATGGCAGGACTGGCAGCAGCATTGACATCAATGTCAACAGTGGCTAAGATTATATTAACTGTGTTGTTATGAAGTGTTTACTGTTTTATTATGAACCATTAACTGTGTTATTAACCATTAACTGTTATTATTATGCCATTAACAATTATTATTGTTTACTGTGCCCTCAAACTCGTCCATGCTTCCTTTAAAACCTTGCGGGCCAGCAAAATCTGTGTCATTTTGACGTCACATTGGCACACGCCAGGTCGGCAATGCCGAGTATACCGAAGGCTTTAGACTCCCAGGCTGATATCTGTGAAGCGCTTGAATGCAAGATCACAGTTTCATACTGTATACATGCCTACCAGACAATGCAGCAAAGTAAAAATAGGTACTAATGTCAAAATACAATATATAAAAAAGAATCACTTTAAACAACAACAATAACAGATTCAACAACCTAAATGTAAAAGAGTTTCAAGAGGAACTCAAAAGGATTTACCGAATAGAGGATCTCACTTGGAGGGGTGTCAAGATCCTCCACCTGGAGGTTCTCCGGGCTGACGACCGCTGTGTCTCCCTGCACCAACCTCAGACTGGGGGCTAAAGTCCGGAGCAGAGGCGGCTGGTCATTGATGGGGGTCACTGTGAGGTCAAAGGATTCAGTCACTATCATGCTGGGATTGGACGGTCGCTGGGGTGGCTGCCCCTTCTGGTTCAGCCAAGCCTCGAAAGTGAAGAAGTCCTGGGTTGTCTCTGAATCGTCGTGCTGGTAGGTGATGCCAATCCTGTCCAGGATGAACTGGGAGAAGTTGGGTTTGGCACTGGTGAGGTTGCGTTCACCCACAGTGATATATCCGTGCTGTGGTAGTGAGATGACGTGGTACCAGACTTCATAGTTCTCTCTTTGGGCTTCCACTAGCTTACCCAGCAGGTTAGAGGCATCTAGTTTCATCTTGTCAATTACCACTCTGCCACCTTCAGTCACCACCGCACCTGGTAAAACAGAGAAACAAAATGCAAACATTCTGTAAGGGCTTATGGTGGTCCAGCAAGGGACAGGTGGATTTTAATTGGGTGGGGGGTCTGTTTAAAACTCAGGGTGGGCATTTAATGCAGGTTTATTTTTGCTCTAGAGAGGGCTGTGTTTTTGAGGGGGCAGAGGGGAGGGCAGTGTGATTTTATACAGGGGCATCAAAGCATTGCTAATGGAAGAATCTGATCTGTGTTCATTAGAAATATGCTGTGTTGTACAAACGTGCCTCTCCAACTAGTAGAAAAGGAATCATATCTGCTCTATTCTTGATATTTCTATCTCCAACATTCAAGATTTTTGTGCAACTGAACCGACCATTTAAGAAAGATTTTCACAGTCTTATAGCTAGCTAAAATTGTATATATTGATTGCTGTAATTAGTCTGTGACCAAGATGGATATATCATTAACAGCATACCTATGACAATAAAATACTTACTTTGGATAATATAATATAAAAAAAAATCCAAAATTTCCTCCCTCCCTATTGTTCTTTTTCCCTATTTTCTCACAAACCCTGCTATGTCAGCAGCACCGCAACTCCCCCTTGAAAGTTGCGGGATGGTGAAGGGTACTCATGATGACTACACTCAGCAGCAATACTTCTGTGATTAAAAGGGTCGTTGGAGAGCAATGTGGCAAGGTAGATAATCCGACTTATCTATCCCAAATACTAAGCAGTGCTATGCCAATTTGTGCTGCCTCATGCTGGAGGTTCGGGCAAAGTCGGAGAAGCCATAGTCAGGCTCGAACCACTGACTATCATAAATTAGTTTGTCCTGCAAGGCAGCAACTTAGCCCATGTGGACTCTAACTTTGGATAATATTAATTAAAGATGCAGTTTACAATGATGGCCACTGGTTGTAAAAGTGGCACTGTTGAGCTTAAAATGGACTCTGAAAAATGTGTACTGTCATGCATTTGTGCTGTGTTGATTTTTTTCCCCATGTTATCAACATCTTAAACTTAAAAATCCATGGTTAACTGCATGTTACAATGATTCTACTAAGAATATATTCACAAATAAACAGCATAGTACATATCCAGCTAAAATGGGAAGTTCTAAACAGTATTTTGTTAATTGCACAAACTACATAAATTTAGTATAGCTACCTAGTTAAATAACTTTAATTTAATATTAATTTAAATTCTGTTGTCAACAGTGAGAGTAGTAGTGATTATAAATTTGAAATAACGCAACCATAATTTTGTGATTTACTAGCTTTCTTTGGTTAGGAGGTACTGCACAAACTTGGCGGTATTTTCCCTTAGTTGCATATACAGTTGTGGAAAATTGGTAATACCATTTTTAAAGTAAACATGAGTTACAGGCAAAACAATTTGTTTTTATTTCTCATGGGATTCATATGCAATGGTAGGTCATTACAGAACGGCACAATCATAAAACAAAACATGGCAACAAAAAAAATAATTTTAGTTAGTTAGTTAGTTATTTAGTTAGGTTACCTTTCTTTTACCAGGAAAGTTGACTGAGAACATTTTCCAATTTGCAGCATTGACCTGGGGAAGAGGGGGGGGGTGAATGAGCCAATTGAGAGATGGGGATGATTAGCTTGCCATAATAGTATGAGGGCCCGATTGTAAATTTGTCTAGGCCACTGGGGTTAACACCCCTACTCTTACCAATAGTGCCATGGGATCTTTAGTGACCACAGAGAGTCAGGACATCCATTTAATGTCCCATCTGAAAGACAGCACCCCACATAGAGCAGATGTCCCCATCACTGCCCTGGGACATTGGGAATGATCTTTAGACCAGAGGGAAGGGTGCCCCCTACTGGCCCTTCAACAGCATGTCCAGCAGCATTGGTCTCACATCCAGGGACTAACCAGGCCCGACCCTGCTTAGCTTTAGAAGCAAACCAGCAGTGCAATACAGGGCCCTATGATGCTTGCAATAATGAAATGACCCCTGTTCAAAAGTCTGCATACCCTCAGTTCTTAATGTGGTATACCCCCACCTTCAGCATCAATGACATCATGCAGTTGTTTGTGATAGTTGTCTATGAGGCCCCGAGTTCTTGCAGGATGTATAGCTGCCCATTCGTCATGGCAAAATGCCTTCAGGTCATGCAAAGTCTTTGGTTGTCTTGCATGAACAGCACATTTGAGATCTCCTCAGAGATCCCTCAGAGATACCATTGGGGATGGTATTCTTTTCAGTATAGGACTTGTTGACCCCTCTTTAAACATAGTGCTAATGGTTGTAACCATAAAACTCTATTTTGGTCTTGTCACTCCAAATTACTGTGAGCCAGAAGCCTTGAGGCATGTCAAGGTGTTGTTGGGCATATTGTAACCAGGCTTTTTTTGTGGCACTGGCCAAGGAAAGGCTTCTTTCTGGCAACTCTACCATGCAGCAAATGTTTGTTCAAGTATCGTCGTATTGTGAGCCTTGAAACCACCACACTTTTCCAGAGGAGCCTGTATGTCTCCCAAGGTTTCATGTGGGTTTTTCTTTGTATCCTGAACAATTCTTCTGGCAGTTTTGGCTGAAATCTTTCTTTGTCTACCTGACCTTGGCTTTGTATCAAGAGATCCCAGAATCTTCTACTTCTTAAAAAGTGATTGAACAGTACTGATTGGCATTTGCAAGGCTTTTGATATCTCTTCATATCCTTTTCCAACTTTATGCAGTTTCTGCACCTTACTAATCAGGGCCCGGTTCCCCAAAACGTTCTTATCGCTAAGTAGTTCTTAACCTAATAGGAAACCTATTAGGTTAAGAACTACTTAGCGATAAGAACGTTTTGGGGTACCGGGCCTAGGCCTTTAGACAGTTCTTTTCTGCTCCCTATGGCTCAGTATCTATCCTGCGAGGTGAATCCACGTGAGAGCTAACAAACTCATGGATTATGTATACACAGACACTAATTGCAATTTAAAATGCCACAGGTGTGTGAAACTGTGATTTCAATTATCAGTATGGTTTATAAAGGAGCCAAAAAACAATGTAATAATAAATCGCTTCATCTGATCACTATCCTTACATAACAGTCAGATTTCTTGCATGAATATTTATATTGTAAAAATCTATGCTGAAATTTCACAATTTCTGCCAGGGTATGCAAAATTATGAGCACAATTGTAACTATTATTATAAAAGGTTTTGTACTTGGTTGGGCTAGGTTATTCTTAAGGACAAGCAACATACTAAGTGGTCAATTATTTATTTATAAAAACATGTCATATTATTTTTGTCTTTTTACTTTTGGTAAAAAATACACAGCTAGTTGGGTGTGAAATCTAGATTGGTAAAATTTAGGGTGGGTGTGTGTTGCAACGTTTGTTAAAGATGAGGGTAGTGTCACCTGAAACTAGTATTTGCATTGGGGAGGGTAGGCCTTCTTTTAATGATACCCAGAATTTGACTAATTCCCCCCCAGTACACAAACAACAAACAGTCCATAAGCCTCTGGCACACACGCTGCAATGAGGGTTTGATTATGCCCTGCTGCTCTTTGACAGAGACCCAGAATGACTCACCAGTATTGGCAGTGAGGATGGTGTTGCGTTCTGCAGGTGCGTGTTCATATGAGATATGGATGCTGAACAAGTGGGATGGAAGAGTGGCTGGTGGGGAGGATACTGTGAAGGTGAACGAGTCTGTAGTCGACCACCCCATCGATTCTGTATAGGTCTGGTCATAACAAACCAAACCTTCATTCACCTAGGATAAAGACAACCAACAGTGAGTACAATAAAACAAGAAAGTACAATAAAAAATAAGTTGTGAATAAAAACACAACAGTAGAACCCTGCCCCTTAGTATAATATCATACTGTATACAATTATGTCCAGAATTATTTGGACACTGACACAATATTCATAATTTCCTCTCTGTACGCCACCACAATGGATTTGATGGAAATGAAACGACCGAGATACAATTGAAGGGCATTCTTTCAACTCTAATTTAAGTGGTTGAAAGAAAATATTGTATGAATCATTTAGGAATTGCAACTATTTTCATACACAGTCCCCTTATCAAATGTTATTGGGCAAATGACCACAATAATAAAAAAAATTCGTTTTTAATACTTGTTGGGAATCCTTTGCAGGCAATGACTGCTTGAAGTCTGGAATGCATGGACATCACCAAATGCTGGGTTTCATCCTTTGATGCTTTGCCAGGCTTTTACTGCACGTGTCTTCAGTTCTTGTTGATAGGGGTATTCTACTTCTTTGCCTAAAAAAACTCCTGGGTTGCTTTCAGCATATGTTTTGGGTCATTTTCTACTGTAAAAGCGAGGGGCTGTCAGATCAACTTCACTAAATTAGGCTGAAACTGAGCAGACAATATATCCTTATACACTTCAGAATTCATCCGGCTGCTTCTGTCTTCTGTCACATTATCAATAAACACTAGTGGCCCAGTGCCATTGGAAGCCACACATGCCCATGCCAATAAACTGCATCCACCGTGATTACAGATAGTGTGGTAAGCTTCGGATCATAAGCCGTTACAAACCTCCATTGTTTTTTCTTCCTATCAATCTGGTACAGGTTGAGCTTAGTTTCATCTGTCCAAAGAATGCTGTTCCAAAACTGAGCTGGCTTTTGTAAATGTGATCTGGCTAAGTCTAATCTGGCCTTTCTATTCTTGAGGCTTATGAATGGTTTGTACCATGTGGTGAACTCTCTGTACATCCTGTGAAGTCTTCTCTTTATGGTAAACTTGAAAATGATATGCCTACCTTCTGGAGTTGTTCTACACTTTTTCACTTGCATTGAGGGCTCCTTTGACCACATGATATGGGTTCACAACAACAGCTTCCAAATGCAAACACCTGGAATCATCTCCAGACCTTTTACCTGCTTAATTGATGAGGAAATAAGTGATGAGTCAATTGTCCAATTACTTTTGGTCTCTATTTAAAGAGGGGGTTACATATTAAAGAGCTGCAATTCCTAAACCTTTTCCTCCCATTTGGATGTAAATACCCTCAAATTAAAGCTAAGACTGCACTTTAAGCCCATTATTCGTTATTTAACTGTAACTTTAATATATTTTGTTAACAGGCAAAATAACCAAACTTGTGTCAGTGTTACATAATTTCTGGACCTAACTGCATGTAATAAACAATGTGGTACAAATCCTGAAAGCTAATTTGTTGAAATCCATGGAAAAATTTGACTTACATTAGTGATTTGACAAAAAGTTTTTTTTAAGTTCGAATATCTTTGGTAATTAGATTATAAATACAGTGAGGCACCTTATGTCATGGTTCCCCTCACGGGAACCGGACATATGTTTTTAAGTTGCTCCCTTGTTTGCACTGTTTTGTGTTGTGATTATAGTTTCTGTCCTGTGTGACATGTTTAGTCTCTCGTCTCCCACTATTCAGGTCAGATGACATTATTCACATGCTTCCTTTTAGCCAATAAATCCTTTCCAATTATTCTCCAGCTGATTCCACTATTGAATTATTGACTGTATTTAGTTCTCATCTTAGGGTTGTAAACTTGTCGGTCATTGTTGAGTGTTTCCTGTCATCTGTGTTGTGTTTGTGTGTTTAACTACGGTAAGAATTGAAGAATATTTCTGTTGTTTCCCCACGAAGGCAGTTGTTATTTTGTATCAGTGTATTCTCATAAAATGTATGTTTTTTTATTAAATATCCTTTGGGTCTGTCTCTGCTCCCACACTTCAGCTTCAGCATTCAGTGTGACACCTTGGCTTGGTGTTTTATATTGTCAATATACAGTACCATGGCTAAGAAATATTTCCAGGCACTACAACACAATTATGTTGGGAATGTGGAATCATATTCGTGGGTTAGTTGTTAAAATCAGGGCCACCATATTAGAATACCGGTAAATAAGCTGTAGTAATGGATACATGTGGATTATTTTACAACTATCATATTTTACTTTTCAGATATTTCTCATTACCACAAAACATGTCTGTCATTTCAGAACAGAAATGGATGACATGATAGGAATACATGCTTTGGTATAGTTACACTGGCATTATTTGAAAATGCTAGCATTTTAGCATTTGTGGAACAATTCTCCTTCCATGTGCAATAAATGCTAATATACGTTTATAGAGATAGATAGGATTTGTGTCACAAATGCTAAAATCCTAGCATTTGGAAACAGTACCAAAGAATAGATTCTTGTCAAAACCTGTCTATAGACTACTTACAGGGTAAAGCCAAATATTTGCCATTGTGTTATTTGGGTGAACATCATATCCTCACACAAACACATAGGCTTACCATGTTTTGTGTGAAGGACGATATCTCCACTGTGGAGTTCCCTGCCTGCTTTCTGACCAGTCTCCCCAGCTTTGGAAGACGTGTGACAGTATAAATTATGGATTGGTTCCTTTTCATTTCACCATTGCTGTTGGTAACCACCAGAAGTTCATTTTGAGAGATGGTCTTTATTGAGCCTGAATAGAAATCACAGAACTGGGTTTAGTAGCAATAAAAACTGGTGGCTACTTGGCCACTAGCAAAACAATTTCATTATGTTAAACAAAGTTAATAAGTTCCAAGTGTGCTTATGCAAAAACTACAATTCTGGTGAAATACATATTGCACAGACCCTTGCAATTTATTATAATTTTCCAGATATTTTTAAAGATGACTGGATTGCCATAGTACTGTATTTAAAACTACCACCCCTTTAAGTAGCACTAGTGACTGATATGCTATTATTATGATTATGTAATTTTTTGCCTAACAAATTACCAGCAGATTGGATAAAGGGTGGCAGCTGGTACAATGATAATCTGAATCAGTACAAGTTAAACAAAATGTAAACAGAGAGACAAGAGCTTTCCTACACAAGCTGGTTCTTGACCTGATTGTGCTCTCTTGTCAATGCCTACTTTATGGCCAGTATCTGGTTCAAAGTCAAAAAATCTATTTTCTGTTACATAGCCTCTAAGACCAAACGTGTCAAGGTTTAGAGATCTTCCAAGAATAACTGTCATCTTAACAGTTATCTCAAGTTAATTTTCAATCAAGTTAATGTTTTATTTTTACCATCACCAGATGTGCCTATATAGATAACCTGTCAAAACTCCCCAAAACTCTTCTGGTGGGATTCTAAAGTAAATCCTTTATGACCACATTTCTATCAAGATATTCAAACAATCAGATGATCAGTGGCTGGATATACAGGTTGGAACTGGTCGATTGTGGCCTGTCAGGATATAGATTTCTTGCTATGTTACCTGGGAACACCTGTAGAGTGTGTTTCCTCTCCAGGCTAAGAACCAGGGAACGGGCTATGGTGCTGAAGATCTGCCGGGGGGCAAAGTTCACCCCGTCGTTGACCTGGAAATGAAAACCTCCCAACAGGGCACCTGCAATAAAAAAGCAAAGTACCATTCTGTATGGTACTTACAGTAGAGGGTTATTACAGTGTTTAGCATGTTAGACCTAATTAGCATGTTAGACCTAATTTAGCATGTTAGACCTAATTAGCATGTTAGACCTAATTTAGCATGTTAGACCTAATTAGCATGTTAGACCTAATTTAGCATGTTAGACCTAATTAGCATGTTAGACCTAATTTAGCATGTTAGACCTAATTAGCATGTTAGACCTAATTAGCATGTTAGACCTAATTTAGCATGTTAGAC
>JACXGM010003935.1:0-39907 GCA_016801145.1 Umbra pygmaea | reverse complement strand
TGTCATACTAGTGTTAACTTATTTCATTGTATTTGCCTGCTACTCTGTACACTGCATTCAACTGCACATTCAACTGCACTTTTCTATCTTTCTCCCTTACCCGACCCATTGTGTTATTCTTGTGTATTTGTATTCATGTGTAACTCTGTCTGTACTTGCACCTTTGCTTTATCTTGGCCAGGTCGCCGTTTTAAATGAGGATTTGTTCTCAACGAGCCCACCTGGTTAAATAAAGGTTAAATAAAAAAAAATTAAAAAATATGTCTCTGTCCCCGCTAATGTGCTAAATAGATCTTTCTGAAAAAAAAACATATTGTACACCAAGAAACACAAAGCATAATTGCTATATTAGTGGAGGCTACTGTATTTTCCTTGCTAGATTAATTTTAGTTCAACAGTGCACTGAAATATGAGAATGTGTTTGTGTAAATTTAAATTGAATCAGAAAGTGCAGTTAGTGAAAATGATAGCTAAATTAAAGTGAATATAGTGATTGTTGTAATCTTGTCTAGGCTTTTTTATAAATTTTTATTTAACCAGGTGAGTTGACTAAGAACAATTTCTTATTTACAGCAATGACCTGGGAGCAATTAGGGTGAAGTTTATTGCCCAAGGACACAACATTTGGCGCAGTTGGGAGTCAAACTGGCAACCTTCTGACTACATGTCTGACTACTAACCACTGAGCCACCTGAGCCATCATGCTAAAGATATGGCCAACACCAGGGGTGCAAAATGAAATTTATAGCTGCACACACTAAATGCGAAGAGAGTTTAATGTAAAAACTAATGTTTCGCCAGACAGGCTGCCTTCATCAAGGGTGCCCAACTCCAGCAACCAACAGCTAAGCCTTACTGCTTTCCCATTACTAGGCACTTGATTTAAAATTTTCTATAATGTTTTGCAGTTGATTACTGATTTCAAAGATGCTTCCTTGGTCTACATCAGCCTGTAAAAAGACTGTGTTAAAGCCAATAATAATCAACAGCATGAGGCTGTCAGGTGTAGATAAAATTATTCACATGTATCTATAATTCTAGAGAACTTATACTGTAAAACCTGCGAGTCAATTAGTACAGAATGAACCCTATGCTTACCTTCAGAGGCCTGCATATCTCTGTATAATAAAGAGGAAACTTGTTTCACATTCCAAGGATCTGTTCCTTATTATAAATCACCCTAGCAATCATGTTAAAACATTGTTCTCCTGCTGCTTCACAGTCTGTTAAATCCTTGGATTTTATTTGAAAGAAGGCTGTTGTAACAACTGCAGAATATAATATTTTATATATTTCTATTTTATTTTAAGTGTTCAAATTCTGTCCCTTTCAAAAAAAGTAAAATAAAACATTTTTGGATAACTACGCAATACCCTGTGTTGTGCTCTTAGGACTTAGTTATTGAAAAGTGTTCGCAGGGCAGATTTGCGTTGGAGGCAGAAATTATTTGATTGGTCAATGGAAAGGCGGACCTCACATTACGTTTACTTTTGATTGATAATTACAATTTATATGTATATATATATAAATAAAACACTAAGGTTAGGTGTATGTTTAGATATGATTAAAGACTGAGAAAACTATGCTCATGAGTCCTGAGAAACAAATTAAAATAATCCAAGCCCCACCTTCTGCTGTCGCTGATTGTACGGCTGAGAGAATAAATAAGATGCAATGCTGCCCATATTTCAATAACTAAAAGTCCAAATTGCCCTTGTTGCACTAGTTTCTAATTCTTTTTCTCAGTTTGCAAGATTATACATTATCAGACTTGAAATGGAAGACAGCCATTGATTCATACTTACAAATTAATTCTTCCTACAGTACATACCTATCATGAAGTCAAAATGATGTCAAGCAAGGGTTTTCTCTAGGGATGAAGCCTTCATAACTGTTACAGCTGTTACACCTCAAATCTTGACTTCAGACACCTCTAACAAATTATATTCTGTATTGGATGGTCATGTAAGATATACCCTCCTTGGCTGTTCTTGTGGAAAAAAACAGATATAACTATTCTAGATTCTATGATGAAAATTGTTTTTATTTCATTTTTTCATAGCGTATATTTACAGAGGCTGCCAATATTCTGTACTGTATGTACACGTCTGGTAAAAAAAGAAATAATATCTTGGTTGTCATTAGAAAGATCCATTGAATATGAGCTTCACTCATTTAGCTGATGGATATGTCACTGTGCAGCTTTGCCTTGCGCGTAAAAGGCTGCTTAGCATTTATTTTCCTCTTAGGGGGAATTGTGCACCCTAAGAGGGTTTTTAAACTACGATAGATAACGATAGCGTTCAGCAACATTTTCCAAATCCGCTCGAGCCAACGTCGGGATGAGACACAATTGTAGTGTGTAAACTTGTGTCTCTCCCTCAAATTCCACACAACCTCTGGAGGTAGCAAACGAGAGGGAATCAAAAGATCCCACCGGAGCCTTTGCTAATAGCCCTGGAGAAATGTGTATTGTGGGGAAATTCTTCACTGTAAGTCAATGGGCCGGGCTGATTTGCTCAGGCACCCAGCTCAAGAAGCCTTGATTGACACACCCAGAAATGCATGATTGCAGGGTATTGACCCACTATATGGAAATTAGCTCATGCAGATTCGGAAAATGTTGTTGACAGCTAGCGTTATCTATCGTAGTGTAAAAATGCCCTAGGTTGTACACACTGTGAAGACCAACAATGACACAGAGAAATGTAACCACAACATTTTAAACATGTAATTCATGTGCATTCCTATTGTCTAACGTCAATATACTTTAATGGCAAATCCAGATGTGATTCTTCACATATTTGTCTCATTTACATGGATTATACAAATAATATAAACTGTCCAGTAATACCCACCCCCACCATATCTCCCATTAGGGCAAAGTAAATATTAGATATTCAGGGCTATAGATTTTCTGCGATAAGTTACAGTAGAAAACACTATGTTGTTAAAGTTAGTGTAAGCATCTCTGCAGGGTATAAGACAACAACAGGATGTCGCTCATGGGACCTCTCTGATCTTGCCCCCTGGCAGGAATGTAATTAAACAAATCCAAACAACAGGCTTTAGAACTGGTTGCATAGCTTTAAGCATGTGTCCTTCATGTGGTCTCCAAACGACAAACATTTACAAAAAAGAAACAAGAAATACATCCTTTTGTCTCTTTAGCCTCCAGACAGCATGAAGCTTCTCTTCATGTGATTGCTGTTATCAGTGTCTGCAGGGTTTCGTCCCACCAACGTGTCAAGCCCATTTGTTGATGAGCCATGATGGTAGACATGTACCATGCACACCACAGGAATAAAGGCATACTGGATATCAGGACCACAGCCCCATGGTCAATTATATCACACCCACCTCCCACATTACCTTACAAAAGAGTGCTCCAGGGGTCCTTTTTGGAGCGACACCTCAACCGCATTGGCTACATATGTTCCAAGAACCATGCGAAAACCAACAGCTCTAATGGGAAAGAGCCAATAGTCAATAGCCAATAGCCAACATCACAACCACCTACAGAGCCCCATAGTGTCCCACAGCACATCCACCTACAGAGGCCCACCTTGTCCCACATCAAAACCACCTACAGAGCCCCATAGTGTCCCACAGCACAACGTGATCTCACAGAATTCCGTGAAATGACCATTGACACTTAACTTCGAAATCTGTGGCAGTTTCACAGAATTGCATGATGATGTAGCAGAGTGTAAATGCACATTCTGATTTTGCCAAGTGGATACTCTCCTGAGACCAATATATTTTATGATGACCATGGTACAACAACTGCCTCTGCCAATCAGCATTTATGATGTCATCACCCTGTGCCCATCCTTCTGCAGAGTGCAAAATCAGAATGTGCTGTGAGCACTACAAAAAAAAATATCAAGTGAGTTTACTGTAACCTCACCCTAACCTTAACTTAAGTTAGATCGAGTTAACAGCAAGGTCTCACTGTGTGCCCATCACAGACTCTTGAAGTTAAGGGTCCATGGTTATTTCATGGAAATCCTGAGAGATCAGGCTGTTACAGTGCCCCATAGTGTCCCACATCACAACCATCTACAGTGCTTAGATCGAGTTAACAGCAAGGTTTCTGAGTGGTTAAGGTTAGGGTAAGGGTAAGGCTTAGATCGAGGTTAACAGCAAGGTCTCACTGTGTGCCCATCACAGACTCTTCCCTGGAACTTCCACGGATTTTGGTCTGTGTTCTTTTCAACGAACTTTCTGTCATTCCGTGAAACTGCCACAGATTTTGAAGTTAAAGGTCTGTGGTCATTTCACGGAATTCTGAGAGATCAGGCTGTTACAGTGCCCCATAGTGTCCCACATCACAACCACCTACAGCGCCCAAAAGTGCCACAAATCACAACCACCTACAGAGCCTCATAGTGTCCCACATCACAACCACCTACAGAGCCTCATAGTGTCCCACATCACAACCACCTACAGAGCCTCAGTGTCTCACAGCACAACCACCTACAGAGCCTCATAGTGTCCCACATCACAACCACCTACAGAGCCTCATAATGTCCCACATCACAACCACCTACAGAGCCTCATAGTGTCCCACAGCACAACCACCTACAGAGCCTTATAGTGTCCCACAGCACAACCACCTACAGTGCCCCATAGTGTCCCATATCACTACCAACTACAGAGCCCAAAAGTGCCCAATAGTGCCATACATCACAACATCCTACAGAGCCTTATAGTGTCCCACATCACAACCACCTACAGTGCCCCATAGTGTCCCACATCACAACTACCTACAGTGCTGAAAAGTGCCACATTTCACAACCACCTACAGAGCCCCATAGTGTTCCAGAGCACAACCACCTACAGTGCCCAGGGATGTGATTTTTCTGGATTAATCCGGAATTCGTGATTTTCCAATCTGAAAATGTGACCTACGTGAATCATGCAGATCTGTAATAAAATGGGGGGAGGGAAGGGGGGGGTCAAGAGCTGCCGGAGTGAAAAGGAGGGGATCTGAGGCTGCAGGGCTCGACATTAAGGCTTGTCCAAGTAAAAAAAGTGGTCGGACAAGGAGCTCGTAGAATCACTGTCTGAATTGACAAGTAAAATTAATTGTAATTTTGTTTGTTCTCAAAGACGTTTTGCTGCACGGTGGTCACATGACACAGACACACCTCTGTTTTCACACTGCTGCAAGTGCTCATTCGCTGTTAATACTTCATCGACAAAAATATTTTAAAGCTATGCACATATAAAGGTTGTGATTTATTGCATATACATAATATACCATTGTGATATTCAAAGTGTTACTGATGTTTAATAATTGGACAAAACAATCATATATTTTATTCAGCTGCGCGACAACAATGACCGAAATAGAATGAGCGTGTGTCCGAAAGATACTTCAGAAGCATTGCGCGAGAGAATATTTCTTTAAAGCAATACTTTTAATAGCATGTTCCAAAAGTTAATTTACATGCATGAATGTTGTTACGAGTCAGGGTTGGAAATTAGCACACGCGAAAAAAACGAGTTATTTCCCCAGTATTATAATCCACAGTAGGCTATAAATTAATGTAGAAAATATAAAGGGCAAATCATGTATTACAGATGTGAGGGATTTAATGCGAATATGATACGATTAGGCTATATAATGTTATTTTTCGTGATCGAAAAAAGTAAAACAAGTATCCATTTCACGCGTAGAATGTTAATGTTAAGAGCTCGTTGGTGAAAACATGGGTGATGGTGTTCGTTGAATCTGACTTCATGATTGGATTCTGATTGGCGGCATTCTCGTTTGACCAGAGAATCTTAAACATGCACGCACACACAAATGTAACGGTAGGATGTCGAAGCTCTCAATTGCAAACTTAGTTGATTAACAACTGATTCTAAGTCAAGTAGCCGATCTTACTTCGCCATAATATGGTTTCTTATTATTTATCATGTTGGTATCATTGCTGAAGAAGCATCTGCTTGCATTTTTGATGGGAGCTATTTAAAACAATGTTTGGATTATTTTCCCAGATGCTTTACAAACAGATTATTATAAAACGGCTACACCTCTAAAGTGTGAAATTACCTACTATTGGACATCTAAAAGTAGCCAGATAAAAATAGTAGTAGGACCAATACACTGATTAGCACAACTTGTCAATCATCTAAAAATCCTTCGTTTCACAGACTTGTCTTCACAACATGTCCCTTTTGTAATTTGCCTAATAAGACGTATTAATGATGAATTTGATGTATTGAAGCAATATAGAAGAGGCAATTGCGTTTTCATTTTTGAATTCGTAGAATTGGCTGGTAAAATTAGGGCATCCACCAGCCAGTGGCTAAGATAATTTCCCAGCCTGGTTACGATTTGAACTGCAACTGCTTGAGATGGCAACCTTAAAGCGGTAGCTAAAACTTTTATTTCACATATTATGTCTCGGCCACAGAAGTAAAAACAGATGTAGCAGTAAACCATGTTATTTCTAACTGGGAATACATCAAGTATACTTGAGAATGTTGTCAAACATATTGCCTAAATAATCTGAGTGACTGTAGTAGTACTTGTTGCCAGTGACCAAAATTTTGGTTTGAGGCCCTGTTGTAAATGTGAGGGCAATTCACGTTGAATTGAATTGCTGCTTTTAAGAGCAAAGGAGTTTGGTATTTTTCTAGATGGCACTTAATGCCCTGGCCAATGATCTTGGTGCCATTGCAAAAATCCCTCCCTGAAAGGGAAAAGTTTAAATATACTTTGATACTTTGACAGATCGCTGTAAAGGCTCGGTTAACCTCTTCATCCCCAAGCGCTTTTTCTGGTTTTGAAAGAAATAAAACATGCCCAAATCTAATGGAGTATATCTCCAAAACTACAAGGGCTATAAACATACTCTTGGTATCAAAATAAAGGAACCACATGTGAGTTTTATCCTGAAGTGAAAGTATTAATGTGGGTACTAGTGTGTCAGAGTACATAAAAGTGGAACACAGAATAGATTTATGGAAATTTCAATTCCGCCTAGAAAAAAACAAGTTACATAGATAATAATATATGAAGGTCATGGATCAGCAGCTCTAAAACAGTTTAGAAACATACTTCTATGTCTGGTGAGTACATGTGTGAAATTTGATGTCATTAGTGTGAAGCAAACAAAAGTTATACTGGTTTTAGTTGAAGGAGTCCTAGGCGGCTTTTGAAATTTAGACATTTGGGCACATTTGGGCACATTTGGGCACCATAAGTGCCAATTGACTTTTATCAGGTACCAGAGAGCAAAATAAATTAAATATCACTAAATGTGTACATTCCATCAAAAAAACATTTGTTTTTACTTAGTCCGGTTCATTTGATAAACAAGAGCTGTGTGTGCGTTGCGCGCTACAGTGCGTAATGTTGAAAATAGCAACGAGCAGGTCTATTTCAATATGCGTTCAAATATCTCACGATCCGATTGGCCAAATTCAACATGTGACCCCTCTATGGAAAGTTAAATCCCAGCTGAATCATGTGAGACCCAGTTTAACAAACTGTGACATGTTATTTTTCCAGTAGATGGGAGCAAGACCTACTGTTTTGCTTAGAGCGCCTATAGGCAGTCAAGTTCAAACCAGTGTGATTAGATATTATGTGAGACGATCATCTCTTCCTTCTAGTTATAAATAGCATAAAATAAACATGAATGAACATAAGAACAAATGTTTTTTTAACCACAGACGGAAAGGAGTCCCACTGTTACACATCCACCAAAAAATCTATGTTGTAAAAATATATATTTTATTTTTTAAATTCAAATAAGTTGTTCTCATGTGTCATAAAAAGTTGGATGTTGCACATCTAGCTGTAAAATAAATATATTTTTTGTTCAAATAAATTGTTATGGGTCCTGTTTCTATCGGGGGGGTGAATGCTCTCAGTATATTTTCCTGCTTTTTTGTCCTTAGCCAATCACATGCCTGAGTTCCCCATAGTGTCCCACATCACAACCACCTACAGGGCTGAAAAGTGCCACACATCACAACATCATATAGAGCCTCATAGTGTCCCACATCACAACCACCTACATAGCCTCAAATTGCTACACATCACAACCACCTACCGAGCCCAAAAGTGCTCCACATCACAACCACCTACAGAGCCCCACAGTGTCCCACATCGCTACTACCTACAGAGCTCAAAAGTGCCCAATAGTGCCATACATCACAACATCCTACAGAGCCTCATAGTGTCCCACATTACAAACACCTATGGAGCCCCAAATTGCCACACATCACAACCACCTACAGAGCCTCATAGTGTCCCACAGTACAACCACCTACAGTGCCCCATAGTGTCCCACATCACAACCACCTACAGTATCCAAAAGTGCCACACATCACAACATCCTACAGAGCCTCATAGTGTCCCACATCACAACCACCTACAGTATCCATAAGTGCCACACATCACAACATCCTACAGAGCCTCATAGTGTCCCACATCACAACCACCTACAGTATCCATAAGTGCCACACATCACAACATCCTACAGTGCCCCATAATGTCCCACATCACAACCACCTACAGTATCAAAAAATGCCACACATCACAACATCCTACAGTGCCCCATAATGTCCCACATCACAACCACCTACAGTATCCAAAAGTGCCTCACATCACAACCACCTACAGAGCCTCATAGTGTCTCACAGCACAACCACCTACAGTGCCCCATAGTGTCCCACATCACAACCACCTGCAGTGCCCCATAGTGTCCCAGATCACAACCACCTACAGAGCCCCAAATTGCCACACATCACAATCACCTACAGAGCCCAAAAGTGCCACACATCACAACCACCTACTGAGCCCAAAAGTGCCCCACATCCCAACCACCTCACAGAGTTCCCTATAGTGCCCCACACCACAGCCACCTCAAAGAGAGAGCACTATAGCTCTGTCAATAACAGTAGCAGGCTTTCAGAGCATACTGTTGATGCTCCATCTACTTTCTTCACACATTTCCTCACAACATGAACAATAATATCATACAACATTAACAGTCATGACAGTAGGAGAAAGCAAAAATGGGCCACCTTAAGGAAGTAAAGAACTCAATGTGGGATGCTAAATTCTAAATGCATGTATTCGGATGTGAGCTTATACTGTACTTCCAGCTGTCAGAATTTTTACCATAGACCATTTATTTCACATTATAATTAGCCACTGGAATGATTTGAAAAAATAACCATTAAAAAGTAGAACATGTCGGAAATGAAGCAACTCATTAATTGTGTTCTTTAGGGGCACCAGCTGTGATTAGCTTGTTCTTTCCTTCAAGGCAAATACAGTTGAACAAAGGATTTATTGTATTTCTAAGAAGCTTGGAAATCCACAGTACAGTGCAGTATTGTCTACATCATGACGTGTGATGTTAGAAAGATTTGGTGGATTAGTCAATCTGTTCATAAACAGGTGTGCAACTTATTCATTGCCATATGTACAGACATTTCAACCAGATGTGGTTTATCTACAAATAAGACAAAAATGTCAAAGGGAGTGCTACAGGAACAAAAGCATTTAAACAAGTGTAAAGGTTTCATCCATAAAAAAGGTGGTGAATACTTTTAAAACCACTGTATACTAACTCGCTTAGACTAGCTCTGTAAAACTTACAGCAGATGAAATAAGTCAATGGCATATTCATTGGAGTCATTATGGACATTCTTATTCATAACACATAACATTAGTAAATAAATTCAAACTGATTTGTAGTTCAGCTTTGTCATTATGGTATGAAAATACACCTGGATCACACCAACAGTGTCAATCCACAAACGTCTCTGCATGCATCATCTCGGTATTTGTGCAACAGATGTTAAAATTTCACCCATTGCTGCCAAGACAATTCCACATACTGTACAACTTGATAGATATGTTCAATAATCCAATGCATGCAACACACCAAACGATCTGCAACTGCTTCTGCAACACAATGTGGAAAGCACAGTATTCCATTAGAAATTAATGACTTTCCATTTTATCACAAAGCTTTTACGCTGCAGGTGTGATCGGGGCATTATATTCTGGTCGCGGCATGCTGTCAGAGCCCTGGGGTCCTGCAGAGAGTAATGCAAACTGACTCAGCACTGTCCAGGGTGGATGGGTAGCGGGTTGGACAGAGCTGTCTTATTACGCCATAGCAACTCCTTGTGTTGGGATTTCTGCAGACGTAACACAGTATTATTGGATCGCAGTATTGGATTGGCCAACTTAAAATACATATTTGTTACTTTTCATTGTATTAATATTCCATTGTGTTTAGTTTAATTGCGTATTATATATAGCTTTTTTACAAATAGAGATGTGCGTCTGATGGAACTGATCATTCTTTGAACCCCGAATCTGCTAAGTTCCTGCAATAATAACATATCTTAGCACCCACTGACGAGTTTCAGGAAGTCACTTTTTATATAGTTTTCTCCTCTACCTTTGTTAACACTCCCTTCCATTGTGTCACGCTGCCAAAGCAAGTAGGCTGTGTTACCAAGGAAGCACAATGCTCTAATGACATAGCTGTACAGTGGCACAACCACCTCCTGCCTATGCACCTTTCTTTTTTCCCTCCTTATTGGTCTTGTCCAATTTCCTCTAACCCTGCCTTGTTGGCAGCACTGCAACTGCGTGGAAAGGTGTGGGATGGTGAAGGGCGCTCATATGGTTCCTCCAACCACATCCTGTACCTGAGCTGACTAAAGGCCACCGTGTTGGATGAGCAGTGTGAAAAGCATCAGGTTGCTTGGCAACATGTGGTTGGATGAACAATATGAGTGCCCCTCACCATCCCACATTGATCCAAGGAGTTGTGGAGCTGCCGACAAGGCAGGGTTAGTGGGAATTGGGAGGGTAGAAAAACGGGGTGAAAAAAATCAAAATATTGTTGATTTTGTTGTAGCAGGCAAGAAACTAGGCCTGCATAGCACATAGAAACACGTCAGGCTTTTTGTGGACTGTTTTGGTGAGAGTTAACTCTCTCGCTTTACCGCTTGCTCTCTAGCTGTTAACCACACTGCAAAGCTGAGGCAGATGTCTGTCACATTATCTGATGTGGGACAATGCTTAGAGTCTGGCAAGATGCTTGTCAGAGCATAGACAATGAAAGGTTTCATGACTCACTACTTGTCACTACTCATGTCCATACAGCCTTTGTGTTTATCTTTGCTGTGACAAAGGTATACTCTGACCAAAAGCATTCTGAAGTTTCCATTGATTTACATTTCCAACTGAGACAATTTTCTTAAGTTTACTTCATATTCTTCATATTTACTAACTTTTTTACCATTGATTTGTACCTAAACATTCTCAATGGTATGGTGTTTGAATGTTGTTATGCAAAAAAACATTAGCACAAAGGCAATCAGATCAAACAATCACAAATGTATATTACTCGTGGTCAAAGCGTTCTAGAATCATCTTACCTGGATATGCTGAGATTGCTCTGTCCTCCATGTGTACTAAACACTAACAACCCTTCAAAGCCCCACATTTACAAATTCCTCAAGAAGAAAACACAAATTATTCCATGTATATCTTGATTGAATAATGGGGACTTTTAATTGTCTTGTCTTTCACTATTACGTAAAAGCCATAACCTTTAATTAAGTGCTTGCCAATTACTTTTTTGTTCCAGTTGACGAAAGTAATTACTGTCACCTTTCAAAGTGAGAAAAGTAATTAATCCTTTTCGTTTTTTCCCCAAACCCTTTATGTTTTTGGTCATTAGTTGGCTTAACAATCTTAACAAATTATAAAGCCATTTCATTCTATGGAAAATATTTGTTCAATATTGTACCGTCCATTGGGCCACACAGTGCTCTATGGACTCCTCATTGAAACATGTTTCTCTAAAAGACCTGATCGGATGGCCACTCTCATTGTGAAACACAATATTCATTGCATACAAGATGTATACTGCATCTGCTCTATCGGGGGTGGGGGAGAGGACAGGGTGTCTCCTTTTTAATCATTTATCATACAAGGCCAGGTGGGTTGTGGACCCAGAATGGCATTTCATGCAGTTTATTGTGTATTCCATTGAAAATGGGGATATCTGGGTGATCCCAGCACTGCAGCACAGTGCAGCTCTATGCTGTATGTTAGGGCTTGAGCCCAGAGCCAAACCTGCCCATTGTAAAGGTCTGAAAAGACAGTATTATCCATCCCTGTGTGTGCCAAGTCCCATTCTGAGGACCATTCACCACTTAACATCCAACTCATCTGGATCTCTCTGTCTGTTACCCATTAAACACCATGCAAGCCATGTTTTTTAATTTAAAGATTCAGTGGTAACATTTAATGGTTTGTTGGACTATATTGTCCCACTTACAGTACACTGTAGATATGCAACAAGCCAGTGGTCCTCGTGTGTACAAAATAAAAAAAATACTCAACTAATACCAGAGGGAAAGGTATGTAGGAATAATAAAAAATGTATTACTGCATTATCTGATGAAATATAACTTTTCCAATCACAGTAATTGTCATTACTATATAGTAAATTTTGTGGCTTCCAACAAGAGGGCTTGCCATGATTCTTCCTACAGAAAATGAGCAATATGGAAATATTGACAAGAAAAAGTTGGAAATGTTGTTCCTTTGACTAAAATAATTGGCACATTTACTCATTGCATGAACAACATTTTTTTCAACACATCCAAAAGAATATTGTGACGCAAACCCTGAGTCTGGACTGAAACAACCTGGTTCATTTTCTAGTCCTCAGGCAAAGGCAGTTGACAGCACTTTATTAGGTTGTTTTCTTTGTGGGGATGGTGCATTATTTGTAATTTCATTCACGTACTGCTCTTACAATAGAAAGTAAGGAAATATCACAAGACAGCCCTAACAAAAACAGATTGCACTCAGAGTGGTATATAAATGCAATATGTTGCAAATAATCCAAAATAAGACTATTTGTATTTTTAATGCTGAGGTTTTTTTTTAATGAACAATATAAACTGCAATTTCAATTCAGATCCTGCCTTCAAACAACAGTTGGCCATTCTCCCATAAAATTTGTAGTGCATATTTCTGTTGTGTTTTTTAGCATGTTTTTTCTTTCTAAACCGCCTTCCTTCCATGTGATGAATCTCAATTATGGCAAGGTCACCTCTCATTCTGTTGATCTCTCTGGCGCTATATTGGAACTGACAGTACTTCCACACTATCATAGTACACTTATTGATGGATAGAATACTTTCAAAACAAAAGTGACCAAAATGTTACGAACATTACAGATGATACTATAATTTTGGGTGACAGAATTGGCACATCCACTCCATACTCTGGCTAATGGCCTTATCATAATCTCTGGGTTCTTTCTAAAATGCAGGCCAGCTTATTATTATGTTCTTCATACCGAATGTCAGTTTTTACATTTGCATTTCTCTGATGCAAATATTTATGATCCACGGAGGCCTTTCATGCATCGCCACAGAAATAATAAGCATTGAAAACGTTACCAATTACCATATAATGAAGAGCATTTAGGAATTTATATTGAGCAGATAAAAAAAACGGCAGTAAGATATGCAAACAGAGATTCTAGTACGTCTTTGCATCACATTTTGCTCATAATGCAATTTTTGTTTATACATTTTTTTAAATATGTGAAACACCAACAAACAGTTAGCTTGATGGCTGATTGTCTTTTTGATGTGTTGTGCATTATACTGTACATGACATTTTAGCTCCATTTACTGTTAGTATTACAGACAAATGTAAGTGTGGTATTATGCAAGTTACAGAGTGGTTGTGTAACTAAGTGAAGACATCTATCATTGGCATTTCAAGTGGGTGCGAACACTTGTTATTGTGGTTCTAGTGCAACATCAGTATAAAAATATATATAAAGATTGTGACATTTGGTTAAGCATGTGTACTTAGCACACAGATTGGTTCACAGTCAGTATGTCTGATCTTACATTAATAAACATTGCGTTGTATACTTCAGCACAGCAATAATGATTTATTTTTTGTCCTATCCGTTAAAAAAGGTGCATTCAAAATATTTCTTAAACTTTGCATGTAGAATAACCGTTCTTTGGTTAAAACCAATGTGGGCACCATTTACATAGGTCCAATTTAGATTCTCACTGGAACTAGAAAGCAGTAATCCTACAGGGACAACTTGTGATTGTTATGAATGATTTTGATTCTTAAACAAGCCACATCATGATTATTACCTGTATACATTACTGAGGGGTAAAGCGGAAATCATTTAGATATATTGACACATTGTAACATTTGCCCTGTCTAACCATGCCAGATTACCCTTTTTCCGACCCTTGGACTGTTTATTGTGTTGTTGTAGATGTATGTGTCTTGGTGTTTGATGGTTCTTTATTCCTGGTTTGATGTGTAGTACAGTATTCCCTGGTATATGGTGTTATTTGTGGTCCCTTCATGTATTCCTAGTTGAGTTCTTGTGTCCATCCCAGGTTTATAGGTTTTTAGGTTTTCCCTTTAAGGTTTTGACCATATATGGTTCTTCCTGTGTTTAGTTTATTTCCTGTTCCCATGATTCCTCACGTGTCCTTGTTATCCAATCCCTGTTGTTATTGTGTTCACAGCTGCAATGTCTTTGTCATCACTCAGTTTGTGTCTGTCAGAGATAGGGTGCTGGTCATTTAGGATTGTTGTTTGTGTTCTTGCCTGTTACCAGCATCATGTCTCATGGGTAAAACAATCTTCGTAGTATTCCTTTGGTTCTAGTCTGCATTGTGTTCAAGTTTTCCTGGTCTACAATTCCTCAGTTCCTTTTGTTATTTGTATAGTCCTTAGGGTTTTGTCATTTTCAGTTTGCATTATATAAATATATATATATATATATATATATATACTTTGTCAACTCCTGCGGGATAGTTTTGTTTTGAGAGATAAATTCTAAGATCTTTTTTTTACTTCATGGATGAGTCCGGATTTACCATCACTGAGTATTACAGAATGACCAGCCTAATTACACCTCCTCCCTACCGGAGGAGGACAGGGGCTGAACTAGTGGAGGCTTTTTTGGACGACTATAGTTCAGAGGAGGAGGAAGAAATGGGCCTACCATGGAACCTTTGTGAGGCCTACTATCAAGACCTCCCTTCCGCCAAGGAAGCAATAGTCGGTGACTTCGTCCTCCCTCGAAGATGCTTTGAGACTCCTGCCCCTTGGAAAGCGCCCAAGATCGCTGAAACCAGTCACAGTTCCAAGATGGCTACCGGCCCCAGTTCCAAGATGGTTACCTGCCCCAGATCCAAGCACTCAGTGACCATCCAGACCTTGTTCGCCAGTTCTTTTCGTGGAGAGCCGGTTCTGGGTCACTCAAGAAGGAAGCTGAGATGTTTCTGTTGAAGCGGCTGCTTACCCGATCCCCTCAGCTACTGAACTGCTGGAAGCTGCCTTGGCCCCTCAAGAACCTCGGTATTCCTTCGGGGCCGCTCGATGTCCAGTCAGGACCCTAAGATTACAGAATCGGATGCCTATAGGTCGGGTGGGTAAGATCGCTCCCATGCCTGGGCCACTAGAGGCCGCTGTCCCCGCTCCACGGCCACAAGAGGCCGCTGTCCCCACTCAACGGCCACAAGAGGCCGCTCTCCCCGATCCACGGCCACCGGAGACCGCTCAAGCTCCCGCTCCACGGCCACCAGAGGCCGCTCAAGCTCCCGCTCCACGTCCACCAGAGGCCGCTCAAGCTCCCAGACCAGCAGAGGCCCCCCAAGTTCCCCGACCAGCAGAGGCTGCCCAAGTTCCCCGACCAGCAGAGGTCACCCAAGTTCCCCGACCAGCAGAGGTCGCCCGAGTTACCCGACCAGCAGAGGTCGCCCAAGTTACCCGATCACCAGAGGTCGCTGCAGTTCCCCTCTCTCGATCGCCAGAGGTCTCTACAGTTCTGCCTCGGCCACCAAAGGTTGCTCCCGCTCCGTCTCGGCCACCAGAGGTCACTCCCGCTCCGCCTCGGCCATCAGAGGTTGCTACACCACCATCGGCCGAGCCTGAGCCTTGCCTTGTCCCCCAGCCTGAGCCTTGTCCCCTGGCCTGCCCTTTTCCCTGAGCCAGAGCCTTCCCTTGTTCCTCCTCCAGTCCCCGTGCCAGTGCCTGAACCAGTCCCGGTGCCAGCCCTAGTCCCCGAGCCGGTGCCTGCCCAAGAGCCATTGTCTGACCTGTCCCTGAGCCCGTGCCTGTCCCTGAGCCCGTGCCTGTCCTTGAGCCTGTGCCTGTCCCTGAGCCCGTGCCTGGTTCTGAGCCGGTGCCTGCCACGGTCCCCGTGCCTGCCCCAGTCCCCGTGCCTATGTCAGCCCCTGTCCCTGTGCCATCATCTGCCCCAGTCCCGGTGCCAGTGTCTCTCTCTGTATCTGTCTGTTTGTCCGCCTCTGTGTCTGTGTGTTTGGTGTCTGTTAAGGTGCCAGTGCTGCATCCGCCTTCATCTGCCCGGCCTGCACTCTGGCATCCACCTTTCGGACCTCCGCTGCTGCCTCCGCCGCTGCCTCCGCCAATGGCTAGGAGGGAGCCGTTTTACAGTGGCTGGGTCCAGGAGGACCTGCCATGGGACCTATACGACGCTTCCTATGAAGCATTTTGTGCAGAGCAAACGGCCATAGATGGCGACTATGTATTGCCTCGGAGAGTCTTTGAGACTCCCAGCCCCAGTCTTAAGATGGCTACTCCCAGCCCCAGTTCCAAGATGGCTGCTCCCAGCCCCAGTTCCAAGATGGCTGCTCCCAGCCCCAGTTCCAAGATGGCCACTCCCAGCCCCAGTTCCAAGATGGCCGATCCCAAGAGGGCTACCAGCCCCAGTCCCAAGATGGCCGATCCCAAGATGGCCACCGGCCTCAGTTCCAAGATGGCCGATCCCAAGATTGTCACCGGCCTCAGTTCCAAGATGGACTACATCTTTACTGTGTTAAGGAAAGACCCAGAAGTAGATGGGGACTATCGGGAGTGGATGACCCAAGGCGGCCAAGCAATCAGTGACCATCCAGACCTGGTTAGTTTTTCGTGGCGAGACGGTTTTGGGTCACTCAAAAAGGAGGCTGAGACGTTCCTATTGAAGCGGCTGCTCATCCAATCCCCTCATCTACTGACCTGTTTGGAAGTAGCCGTGGCCCCTCAAGAACCTCTGTCTTCCTTCGGGGCCCCTCAATGTCCTGTCAGGACCCTGATAGCTCAGGTTCAGATGCCTATAGGTCGGGTGGGAAAGGTCCCCATCATGCCCAGACCACCAGAGGTCTCCACAACGCCCAGTTCACCAGAGGTCTCCACCACCAAGTTCTCCGACCAGCAGAGGTCGCCCAAGTCTCCCAGCCACAAGAGGCCGCAGTTCCCGCTCCTCGGCCACAAGAGGCCGCAGTTCCCGGTCCTCGGCCACAAGAGGCCGCTCCCGTTCAAGCCTCCTGGCCACAAGAGGCCGCAAGAGGCCGCTCCCGCTCAAGCCTCCCAGCCACAAGAGGCAGCTCCCGCTCAAACCTCCCAGCCACAAGAGGCTGCTCCAGCTCAAGCCTCATGGCCACAAGAGGCAGCTCCTGCTCCGCCTCGGCTACCAGAGGTCGCTTCACCACCATCAGTCAAGCCTTGCCTTGTCCCCGAGCCTGAGCCTTGCCTTGTCCCCGAGCCTGAGCCTTGCCTTGTCCCCGAGCTTGAGCCTTGCCTTGTCCCCGAGCCTGAGCCTTGCTTTGTCCCCGAGCCTGAGCCTTGCCTTGTCCCCGAGCCTGAGCCTTGCCTTTTCCCCGAGCCTGAGCCTTGCCTTGCCAGTGCCTGACCCGGTGCCTGCCCTAGTTCCCGAACTGGTGTATGCCCCTGAGCCATTGTCTGCAACAGTCCCTGTGCCATTGCCTGTTCCATTTCCTGAGCATTTCCCGGTCCCAGAGCCTGCCCTTGTCCCAGAGCCTGCCCTTGTCCCAGGGCCTGCCCCTGTCCCAGTGCCTTTGGCTGCCCCTGTCCCAGTGCCTTTGCCTGCCCCTGTCCCTGAGCCTGCTCTGACTCCCGAGCCTGAGCTTTTCATTGTCCCTGTGCCTGAGCCTTTCATTGTTCCCGTACCATAAGCTGTCCCTGAGCCTGCCCGAGCCCCTGGGCTTGTGCCTGATCCCATCTCCGTGCCAGTGTCTGCCCCTGTCCCCGTGCCAGTGTCTGCCCCGTGTCAGTGTCTGCCCCTGTCCCTGTGCCAGTGTCTGCCCTGGTCCCCGTGCCAGAGTCTGCCCTTGTCCCTGCTCCGGTGCTTGTCACCGGGCTTGAGTCTGCCCTGGTCTCTGTGCCCCTCTCTCTGTGTGTGCCCCTCTCTCTCTTCTGCCTGGCTCGGCCGGACCTCCGCCTGCCCGGACTCAGCCATCAAGCCCGTCGCTACTGCCTCCATCCTCCGGACCACTGTTGATTCTTCGTCCCTCCGGTCTGCTGCTACTGCCACCAACCTCCGACACGCCGTTGCTGCTTCGTCCCTCCGTTCTGCTGCTGCTGTCTCTGCCCTCTGGCCCGCCGTTGCTGCTTCGTCCCTCTGGTCTGCTACTGCTGCCTCCGCCCTCCGGCCCGCCTAGACTCCCTCCACCTGCCTGTTCTGCTCATCTGCTTCGCCCTGGAGTGCCTTTGCCGGCCTGATTTCCGCCGCTATGGTCTCCTGCCTTGGGCCTTCTGCCACCTGGTGTCCTGTGGTATGTTTGCTGTTTGGCGCCTCAGGTGCGGCACCTTGGGGGGGGGGGGGTCTGTAACATTCTAGACTGCTCAGAACTACAATTCCCATAACTCGGACTCAATCACCCAAATTCTGTACACCTGCTCTCACCCAATCTGACTACCTGGATATTGAATAAACATCATTATTAACCTATTCTGGGAGTATCGTTACAAATGTAATATATTTTTAACAGAAAATATATGTAAAAATGTATGGTTTGGCTGATAAATAAATTTACCGTGTTACTTTACCGTGTTATTTATCACTGTTACAGAAACTGTGTTCATCCTTTTTTGAGTTTTTGGTCTTTTACCATCATAGTTTGACAGTTCTTCACTGTGAAATCCACAGACATTTTCTACAGTGTACTGTGGAAGTGTGGTGCTATGTTGAGCCTTGTTAGTGGTCTATAATAGTGATTTATTTGTACTTCATCCATGCCCTCACAGCTAGTGTTATAAGGTAATGTAGTGGGGAGTAAAAGGATACAATTAATGTGCACTTATGAAGTTGAAGCATTAATAATTATTATATTTCCTTTTCTCCCCTGTTGTAATAGTCTGGGTTAAGAACTGAGAAATGCTTAATAGAAGCCTTTAGAGGATTTATAGAATAGATGTGGTTGAATATTTCTAACTATCTGACCTCATAATGATCATTTATCCGTGTGTAAACAGCTACGGAAAGAAAGACCACAACGACCCGGGAAACTAGAGCGTTGCCCGCGACAAAGGAGAGCGTTATCAGACAAAGGAGCATAGGCTACCTAACTTGAACTGTGTGCGTGATAAACGCTGAAACTTCAGAGCAGACCGCAACAAGATAACTTAACATTCCCATTAAAACTCCACCGGAGATGTTCGGGGAAATGATTTAGAATGTCTATGACAGAACTTAGTAAATGAATAATATTTAATTCCAATTAAAGGGCATCAAAGTACAACACTTTAACCGGACACAGAATTACAAAATTATAACCAAGAAATTACATGTCGTTTACACTTCTAAATATGATCTAAGATCTAAGCATGTCTTATACGGTACAGTCTATCTAATACAACATTTATCCAACACATTTGCTATGGCACACTCAGATGTGTCGCCAGGAGAGTCGTTACAGAAATCTCATCAGTTTAACCTTAAACAAAGACTTATATTTCCCCTCAAGAGGGGACGCCCCCAACTCCCGCTACATACGAACTACCTATCAGTTCACTGGCTGGGATAGGAGAAAACAAATAGTACATTAGCAATTAGATTATATGTCGCCTTGGCGCCTCGGCGCATCCGGGCTGTAACAAAGGACTGGGTTTGAATATCTTCCAGAGGGGGAGCTAGCATTTGTCTTCTCCTAGAACCCCGTGGAAACAACATAACCTTTACAAGTAATACTACCAAACTCCTTTCATGGGTGGATCAAAACCAAAATCACATAGGTACAGGTTTAAATGTGTGACATACATTGGGGTTTCCCCCTTTCTATGAATCTTAATTCATCCCAGGAGGGATAAGAAGTCAGCTGTTGAAGGAGTCATTATTTGGATCTTATAAACATTAATTTCCCACTACCAGTTTGCACTAAAACTGGGCACATACGATTAGCATGAAAACATATCCCAGAGAACGGTCGACTCGGCACCAATGTGTTGTTATCCACTAGGTTCATTTTGCGCCAGAGTTGTCCCTTAAGAAGAAAAATTTTAAGAACATTTTTTTGATTTTAATCTTCATTTTCAAATATTGTAGAAAGTGTAGGTCTATATTTCCATGAGTAGTTAGGTAATATGACATTACAAGTTTAGGCTGCCATGTCTATAGTATCTCTTGATTGATTATTTAAGCAACAACTGGTTGTAGCTTTCAATTCCCCAAAAGTTGCTGAATGGCTACTTCTTTCTGATGGTTCTAGGTAGAACTCTTTCTATGATTTGTTTATGCAGGATTCTGACAAGTATGGTTATTTGAAAAGTAATATTGGTTTGTCATGATGTGTATCCTTTAATTCAAAGAGAAATGAATGACTCAGTGTAGCTCCCTTGGTAGGAGCATGATGATTGAATTCCTACTGGGGGCCATAGTGACTTATATTATGTAAATGTAAAGACAAATTAATTGTTTAGGCCAATGGTGGATGTATCCCAGAGCTGGCACATCTCAATCAATGTGTTTACTAATTATGAAATATCGTCTGCTTGATACAAGTAAGCGGTTAGTTTCAGGGTAAAAACAATATTATTAGATGGTTGAGGTCCCTAGGAGAGGTTTAAGTAACACTGTGCCAGATTGATTAAAACAATCTATTAAGAACAATGTACTATATTAACATGTTCATTGTTATACTTACACAATTATATATTAATTATTTTATAGATTTGTATTCCATGTGAATATAAAATAAACACTTTATTTTGTGAAGACTTGAATCAAGGACCTTGCAGTTGCTTTAACACTGCACCACAGAAAGACTTCATTAAACTGCAGACATTTTGTCCTCGTGACTGATTACTAGCCAATCAGAACTGTATACTGTTGTTACTCCACTCCTGTTTAAAATACCAGCTATCCCAGCTGCCCAACTTCTAACAAGGAAGTGACAGATCATTGGAATTAATAGCAGACATCTTATGCAGTATGCATAGTGATGGGCAAAACGAGACTTTCTGAAACACAGAGACAATTTAAACATTTGAGTAAAGGCTTTTGAAATGCTCAAAACATTTACTCGACATTGACATCTGCTGGCATCTTCAATGATGGCACACAACAGTCAAGGTTAAGTCCACCATGGTTATGCTGGATTCACACCAGGCATGGCAAAAAAAATCTGTACGTAATGCAGACCCACTTGTACCCCGTAATCAACATTGTAATCAATCTTATGCATCTTCAAGATGCGTTGCATACAACTGTCCTACTCCAGAAAGGCGACTAGCAGGAGCTTTTTCAGTTTAGTATTCATTGAAAAATTTGAAAACTATCTTTGACTGAGCTGTCAAAGCTTTTCTTGCAATCCCATAAACCCATAGGTGAAAGCGACATCACTGTAAACCCGAAAGTAAGCAGAACTAAAAAAAACAAGGATTACTTCAAAATGTCACTGTGTCCTGCCATTATTTAACTGTTTTGACAACATTTCCAAACAAAATGTACAAAGAGAGACTCTGAAAAATATTACACTGATTAAGGGGAAGCAGTTTCAAGTCACTGTAAATCTATTATGGACAGTATTTTGTTCGTAAAGCTGCACATATTCTTATACTAACTTGAAATGTTGAAGTTATTCAAAAACAAAAAAACATTGTTCAAGTCACATACAATGTTTGAAGGAATTTTAAGTATTCTGAACTCAATTGAATTACTTTATGAATTCAAAACTTTAACAAAAACCTACGGATCGCAGCACGCAGGAGCAGTGAGTATAATCCGAAAATAGCATGAATATATTTTTTAATCTATTAAAGTGATAGAAATGTACATTATGCTTAACTGGAATGCACATTATATGAAAGGCACCTAGGAAATTGCCACAGATGTCACAATTTTTTGTCACAATTGCCACAGATGTCACAATGCCACAGATGTCACAATTTTTGAGGGAGCAAAACTGACATCTCCCAGACAGTGATTCAAAGCCTCAACAGGTGGATTCAGCACCACGTCCAGCTCTGCATCCTACTGAAATGTTTGTGATTCATTAGGCTGTGGAGCTGGCCATGGTGTACCAATGGGTCTTCCACTCTTACCAGGTATGAATCTGCTAGGTACCATTGAACCTGTGCAAATATCTCAAACAGAATAACTTACTTTACAGTTGAATATGTGCAAAATATGCCATGCACAATGAGGACTGTCAATTTATTTTCATGGAAATGTCACTCTCTTGGACCATTTATGATGGAGTGAAGTTCCGTGAGGAAAAATGTTTGAAAGAATGGAGCGACTTTTGAGTGTTAGCCTCATAATGAGTCTTTAAACTAATGAAATTCAGACACCAGAAACTAATAAATCACATACTGTTTCATGTTTTTCTCAAAAGTTGCATTAGTTTATTAATGGTGACTAGAATTTCTCTGATTCATATACTTACATATGCTTTTAGATCTAATAAGGGCTCACTTTAATTTCTATGATTTCCTGTTACATCTTAGAAGGATCTTACCCCATGGACTTCACCTTGGGACCAATTGGCCTGATGGCTCCTTGCTGTCCACATCTCAAGTCCACCTGGTTGTGTTATTGCCCACAGCAATGTCCATTGCCTGAAGACTCTGGCCCACAGCCCACCTGTATTTACTGAGTCACTGGTCAAGTCATTGATTCAATTATCAAAGGTTATGTACTGTTATAATCTCCACAAGCACATTCAGAAGAGGACTAGCCACCATTCAGTCTTTATCTCTAGGTTTCTGCCTAGATTCCAACCCTACTGGAAGGTTTTTGATAGCCACTTCAGTTTCTTGGTATTGCTTACGCTTTGCCAGGGTGTCTGTGTAAGCACTTTGGCCCTCATTTATGAAAAGTGCATAAGACCTAAAACAGGCGTACGACGGGCGTACAACGATTTCTATGCAAAGCAAGGGATTTATCAATTTGAACGTGATCGTAGGCTGCAATAAAATCTCATGTTTGGTCTGACCTCGTGTACGCAAATCCTCTAGTGTGACTAGCGATGTTCGTGGTATAACCAACCACCCGGTTCAGTGAATTGTTGAACCAGCAATCATTGATGAATGTGTGTGCATTGCAACTACCCCATATTGCAAGTTACATTTCAGAATTTCAAATTAATTCTATAAACCAGTGGTTCCCAAACCTCTCCTCGGGGACCCCCAGACAGGCCATGTTTTTGTTTTAACCCTGAAATGGCACACCTGATTCAATTATTCAAAGGTGTAGTTGACTAATTGAACCAGTTTAGTCATTTCAGGGTGAAATTAAAAACATGGCCTGTCTGGGGGTCCCCGAGGAGAGGTTTGGGAAGCACTGCTATAAACCATATTGCTATTAAGTGTATATTTTTTCCCTTTCATTATCCAGGTGGCCTAGAACATGAGGGCTTAAATTAGGCAAACAACAATTTAAATCAAATAATAAATAAATAAACATATACAAGTCTTTCTCAAGAAATTAGCATATTGTGATAAAGTTCATTATTTTCCATAATGTAATGATACAAATTAAACTTTCATATATTTTAGATTCATTGCACACCAACTGAAATATTTCAGGTCATTTATTGTTTTAATACTGATGATTTTGGCATACAGCTCATGAAAACCCAAAATTCTCAAAGAATTAGCATATTTCATCTGACCAATAAAAGAAGTGTTTGTAATACAAAAAAAAAGTCAACCTTCAAATAATTATGTTCAGTTATGCACTCAATACTTGGTTGGGAATCCTTTTGCAGAAATGACTGCTTCAATGCGGCGTGGCATGGAGGCAATCAGCCTGTGGCACTGCTGATTAAGCTCATCCAGAGTGTTGGGTCTTGCGTCTCTCAACTTCCTCTTCACAATATCCCACAGATTCTCTATGGGGTTCAGGTAAGGAGAGTTGGCAGGCCAATTGAGCACAGTAATACCATGGTAAGTAAACCATTTACCAGTGGTTTTGGCACTGTGAGCAGGTGCCAGGTCGTGCTGAAAAATGAAATCTTCATCTCCATGAAGCTTTCAGCAGATGGAAGCATGAAATGCTCCAAAACTACCTGATAGCTAGCTGCATTGACCCTGCCCTTGATAAAACACAGTGGACCAACACCAGCAGCTGACATGGCACCCCAGACCATCACTGACTGTGGGTACTTGACACTGGACTTCAGGCATTTTGGCATTTCCTTCTCCCCAGTCTTCCTCCAGCAAAATTTGTTGTTGTTTTGTTGTGCTGCTTCTCTGTAGCCCAGGTCAGGCGCTTCTGCCGCTGTTTCTGGTTCAAAAGTGGCTTTACCTGGGGAATGCGGCACCTGTAGCCCATTTCCTGCACACGCCTGTGCACGGTGGCTCTGGATGTTTGTACCCTAGACTCAGTCCACTGCTTCCGCAGGTCATCCAAGGTCTGGAATTGGTCCTTCTCCACAATCTTCCTCAGGGTCCGGTCACCTCTTGTCATTGTGCAGTGTTTTTTGCCACATGTTTTCCTTCCCACAGACTACCAACTGAGGTGCCTTGATACAGCACTCTGGGAACAGCCTATTTGTTCAGAAATATATTTCTGTGTCTTACCCTCTTGCTTGAGGGTGTCAATGACGGCCTTCTGGACAGCAGTCAGGTCGGCAGTCTTACCCATGATTGCGGTTTTGAGTAATGAAACAGGCTGGGAGTTTTTAAAAGCCTCAGGAATCTTTTGCAGGTGTTAAGAGTTAATTAGTTGATTCAGATGATTAGGTTAATAGCTTGTTTAGAGACACTTTTCATGATATGCTAATTCTTTGAGATAGGAATTTTCATGGGCTGTATGCCAAAATCATTAGTATTAAAACAATAAATGACCTGAAATATTTCAGTAAGTGTGCAATGAATCTAAAATATATGAACGTTTAATTTTTATCATTACATTATGGAAAATAATGAACTTTATCACAATATGCTAATTTCTTGAGAAGGACCTGTATATTGTATGTGATTGGTGAAATGTTTATTCAGTCACCTATTTAAACAAGCGCTTTGGCAGTCCTGAAGAAGAAGCTATGGCAGATCTGACTCTGTTAGATTAACTTAATGTGCGCTCTCTACACCGGGACCATTCAGCGGGAGATCAGGGACGGGTCTGGTATATCATAGCCAACAATAGTTGAAGTATGCCAGCAGTTTTGGCGGCTATGAAGTCCCTTTCTGGTATATTCAAACTATGATTAAAAGACAATTTTATGAAATTGCTGGGTTTCCATTAGGGGTGTCACAATATCAAAAATTCTGTAGTCGGTGCTAATACCAGTAAAATTACACGATTCTCAATGCCGATTTCGATACCACGGTAAAAAAAAGGATTTTCTAAGATTCCAACTACTTGACCTTGAAACATTTACTAAAACACTTGAAAAATATGACAACAAGCTATAAAAACACGTGTAATATAGCATAGAACAACATAATAAAGTCCAATTAATGCTCACAGTGCAACAAACTACTCCCCAGACACATTCCAGACAGCTTTTCAAAAGGTATTGCGCAAAAACAACAACAGTGCAAAACAAAACGGTGGATATAGCTGTGCAGCCATAAACAAGATAAACATGCTTTTTTTTCACAACATATCGCACCATTTCTTGGCTAGTTCAAGGTTTTTGTAGAGCAAGAGTAGCATGTCAACATGGTCTTGGGTAAATCGCGAATGACTTGTGATCTATGCGATATCCACATTTACCACCAGCATCCTTAATGTAGCTAGCATTACACAGAATTCTGTGCATTTATTATATATTTAAGCAATACAGATTGCAAATTTATAAGTTAGTAAATATGTCACACTATACTAATAGAGTTTAGTGGCATATTTTCGAAATGTGAAATGTTTCCATATTTGTTAAGCAATGTTTATCGCGTTGAATCAAGCGATATAACTTTGAAGGCGAAACTACGAAAGGCAAGGAATCCACTAAAGAAGCTGGCTCCCTAAAGTAGCTAGCTTCACACTGGAGCGAAATATTGTGTAATGTGTTGGGCATTGGTCCCATACAAGTCTCATACAATAAAGCTTTGAATAATATGTTCTTATCAGTTTACAATACACACCAGGGAACTATATATATATGAAATTGATTTTTCAAACAGGGATTTGAAAATTGGGGCTTGCCCCGTCTGCTCCACGCATCAACTCGGTATTGCAGTACCTCCGGGAACGGTGCACCCACAAATGTAAAAATGAGAAAAGTATATTATCCTCCGCCGAACGAAGCAGACTACCTAGCTAGCAACTGGAGGCGAAGCCATTTCTGTTTGCTTTTGATTTTTCCTGCAATTTTCAGTTATCCTCCCCTGACAAAGCTAGCTAGTTACAGTATTGCCAACACTGGCATCGTTGCTAAAAAAATGGGCATCGTCTGTGTTTTGTCATTTTAGAACCGGAAGGTTTCGGTAGTATCGGTTCTCGTGACATCCCTAGTTTCCATAGCCTGGCAAGCAAGACCCACATCAAGATGTTGGGTCTGGGTACTAACCACTGGCAGTGCTCAATCCGAGGGGCAGGATAAACGGTTGTCTTTCAAATGTCCTATGCACGCAATAGGATAGCGCTACAACCAACCAGAGCAACGAAGTGTCCGGTCGGCAAAACTCCGAACACATCTTCCTTTTGTAAGAATGACTTCAAAGCCGTTCTTTGTTATTTTCTCAAAGAAAAGATTAACTCCAAGTCCACCAGGGTCGCGGCCAAAGCCGATTTGAAAGACCGCTGTTTGCCAGCAGCAGCAACCATTTCTTTGTTTTCCCGTAATTACATTAAGCCCGCCCACCGACTCTATTCAGGTTGTAATTGGCCTGACCAGAATTTGTTTTTTCCAGCTCGTAAGTCAACGTAGAGTTGCTAGACTGACCCTAGCTGCAAATTATATTTGCTGCCGCTAGGGTGCGTCTAGATTTCTAGGCTAAGGTTTCCATGAATTATTACGCATTTATCAATCGCAAAAACCTTAATTCAATCAACATTCAGATCATATGTGATGCCAGGATGTTTGTTCTGAATATGGTAGCCCGGTGGCCGGGTGGGACGCGCAAATCAATTTTTTTTAAACTGCAGCATTGGAACAAGGCTACAGGAGGGCGCTCTGCATGGCTGGAGTCATCTCCTCAGTGAGTTATGCCCGCGTACAATTATTATAATAGTTCCACATAGTTTTTTGGTGAAACGGAAGGATGTGATTCCTTTTGTTGACAAAGGATATGCCCTGACCTAGTAACTTATAATACGCGCATGCATATCCCCAAACAAGCAGGAGCGCAGGTTCAACAGTGCGCGCACAAACCACAGTGGAGTGATCAGTTTGCTCAAGGGCAGGTGGCTCGGTCTTGGGTAAGCTGGGTGGGGTGGGAGGATTGCTATACACACCAGTGCAGGCCTGAAACATGATTATGGCATGCGGGATTCTCCAAGATATTGCACTGGAGAACCGTGCTATTCAATGAAGCCACAACAGCCACCATTGGCGGCTCTACGAAGGAGACAGGATCTTATTCTTAGCTTCTATTATAATAAGTGCTATCTTGGGTAAGAAAGCAAGGGTGAAGTCAGCTAAAATTGGCCACTTTTTGGAAGAGGGCTTATAATAGCATCAAATAAGCTTTACATGAGATCTAATGTAATTTTTCTGCCCTGCCTGCCTAGAAAACTCAGACCAATCCAAACTATTGTTACAAGTCCATAAGTGTTGAAGCAACAATGCAAGATCAGTGATTTGCTGTAAAGATATTAAAATATATGACCCTACAACATTTTTTGGCCCATTATGGCCCAATTTAGCTGACGTCACCATACTTAAAAAACACAACGTGGAAGGTTTAGTGAAAGTAATTCATTTTTTTAAATGCACTTCAAATTCTCGTTAATAACTGTCAATGACTGTAGCAGTAACATCAGTCAATACCGCATTTTCCTTTAACATTCAATGCCTGATTTTAAACTTCCAATTAAAACCAAACGGTTGGCCTGCCCTTGAGACCTGAGCGTCTCTTCTATCTCAGAGAAATTCCTAAGTATCACTTTATTTGGATAGTCTATCTGTAGATGCTTTACAGAGTATCAACAACATTTTAATAACATTTCAGTTACCCATCTACTAACACTTACCCTAACCTTAAACCTCATCCAATCCCTAAACCTAACCATTTTCTCCAACCCTTAGCCTAACCCTAATTCAAACCCTAACCCTAACCTTAACCTCAGAAAAAATTAACTATGTTTTTTAGTAGTTTTTTATAGTGTGAATACCTGTAGAGCATCTACAGATGGTCATTTTGACTATCCAAATAAAGTGAAACCAATTCCTGTTCTTTGCCGGATTTCGCTTATCCATGTTGTAAATTCTAAGAGGGAGGCCTCTAATCCGTGCATATATGTGGGCGTGATATTTAAATGACTTTTCAACCGTCTGATTTATCAAAACCCGCTCATTTGTATGCTGGAATTGGAGTGATACGAATGTTTTGTAAGTCACACGTGAGTCTCATTGTAAGATGATTTCTGCGCTCAGATCTACACTGGTTTCTATGCACGTTTGATAAATGAGGGAACCTGAATTGGTTCCAACTTGAACCGATTTTGTTTTAGTTTTGTTATTATAGCTCTTTAACCATGTACTCATTTATTTTTATTATTTATTATTTTATTTTTATTAAAAAATGTTCACTGTAGCCAAAAATCATGTACATTGTAAAATGTTTTATCATAATAATGACCTCAATATATATTTGCTAAATGAGCCATGGTGTGACCATCTTAGAACTATTCCATATTATCTTGGGAGATTTCAAGAATGAAGGGCTTGTTGGTAAAAAATCCTTAGCTCCTTTAGGTCTGTCCTCTTATGACCTTTCATGACTCTTCCTTCACTAGATGAAACCTGACAAACACATCAAGGCCTCTAAATATTCCTGAGGCCACTGATACAACTGATTCTAAAATACTGCACAAAATTTAAGAAAGAAGTACTGAAACAACCCTGACATACTGTTGTGTCAGTAAATGCCAATTAGATTCAAGAAGGATGAGCTTCTTTTCCAGCAACAGTGACTGCCTTATCACACTTTACCCATAAAAAGTAAGATGTAGAAGACAGCACTCTGCCAGACTGATCAGTGCCGTGTTTGGATCCCTCTCTTAAAAGCTTAGTGACACAGTCCTTGTGGTGTTTTACGATGCGAGTACAGTCTTGCACTATAAGGAGCTTGATGCCTCTCTGAAGAAAATTCACTGCCCTGACATAGCCCTCTTGTTACTGAAGTGCAAAATATAATCATACAGACTCCAGGTACTGTTTGTGTAACTTGCATTCCTTCATGATTCTTCTGTTTTGGGCTGTGAAGACTGCTATTTAATCTACCGAATGCCAGTGTGCTTGACAAAAGGTATGGTGCAGGTTTTGGAATAAACAATAGCCTTACTTTTACATGGTTGACTGTAATAATCCTCATGAAATAACCATAAATAGGGAGAATAAGCCCAGTGTAGCGCTAGATTAATGCTGCTATCAAATGGTCTAGGACAGGAAACGGATTCCTAATGAGGTGGAAAACGCAGAGCTGCTCCTTCCACTAAAATGAGTCTCTAACTCCATCTCATGCACGCACCCACATGCACAGACCCATGTACATAAACACACACAAAAACAATCGCACACAGACACATGCACACCATCTCCTTTGTCTCGGGTAGTCCATTCCTCTGAGTTCCTTACACCGTCTGACTCTGTATCTTTCTAAAGCCCTCTTCTGTATTTCCTGCTCATGATACATGACTTTATCCCTATTGCTATTTCTTTCGCTGTCTTTGCTCACTGTTGATATCTCTCTCTCCACTCTTGTTCTTTATCTTGTGAAATGCCTGCCTTCCTCATCAGAGTCATGTGTACACCCCCCTGACTGTCGCCAGGGTGACAAGGGGGAGGGATAAACTCCTGACTCCGATATATTTCCTGGTGTGACCCGCAGAGCCTTATCAATTTTGTATGTTTTCTGGCTCAGAGCCACTGTAGTAGGTATTGTTTAATGTTTTATTTAGAGGTGCACTGGGTTAAAGTTTCAGTAGGCTGTCACCCTTCCAGTCCGGCTGTGAAAGCATTACTGTGGCCAATCGGTGGCTTCTCACTGAGGATCTGAGGGACCAGTACTATAGAGTGGAAATTATGTCTCACTTTCAAAGCCTTCCGCTCAAAGCTGAGGGTTGGTTGTTCGCATGCAATCTCTGTTCTGGTATCCACATCACACCACAAAGCTGGCAGGCTCTCTTGTGACACTCAATCAACGAGAATAAAAAAATAGACAGAAAAGAAACCCTAACAGAAACACATTAATAAAACAAATCTATCGGTTTCTGTTGGATGTTGGGTGAAACACGTAAATACACCCTAACCGCTCTGGGCAATGACATATTTATCTTACTTGAACCGAGTGACAGTTGTCTCTACAGCGATTTCATTTTACATTCTGCAACAAAACTTCTGAATTAATAACACGTGGCATGGAGTGGGGAAGATATCCCCTGTGGTTCTGTGAATAGGGGAGAGGGTAAATAAATGTGTTATGTATGACCAGTTGGAGAGGGCTCAGGGGCAGCTTGTCCTGCCACGATGCACTCAGACAAGTGAATAAATCAGCACACAATTAGGACTTGTGATTTCATTTATGGTACCTAGGAGCGCTCCGAAGGCAGATCCTGGCAGATGTCATTTCTAGGCAATTGATTTTGCTACTGTCCTGAGGCCCTCCACTCATGCCCCCTTTACCCAAGATTAAAAATGGATTTCAGGCATGAGCCAAATGACTGTCCAGGCAATTTCTACATGATAGGAGTGGAATAATATAAAAACCCACACAGGCACAGTTCAGCACAATCACACACACACACACACACACACACCCAAACACACACACAAGGCTTACATGGTTTGCCAAATAACTGTCCAAGCAGTTTAAGCATGAACGCAAATGAGTAATTTATGTAACACACACACAAACACACACTCAGAGCTGCGTCATTTAACAGCATTATCCAGACAGTGCTAACTGGTGTAGTGTAGTGTACAGGGCAAAGAACCAGACAGATAACCAGGCACCAGTGTGTCCTCATCCAGCATCATCATGGCCCTTTAATTTATCAGGGAAAGAAGCAGAATCAACATGTCCACAACAGGCTATATATTTGCTATCACTTTATTACTATTTTTACAGTTACGTTGAGTTAAAAAATACAGTCTTCTAATGTAGCTAGTATTTAATTCAAAACCTAAACTTGTTTTCCCCTTCCACAGATTCAATAAATGCCTTTACTGTAAAATATAATGAGCATGTTGGTTTAATGACCTGAACCCAACATAATGATATATTGGATTAACTCGTTAGTAGAATAACAAACAACAGATGACACATTGCCCTTTGAATGTACAAATTGCCCTTTAAATGTAATAAGGACACAGAACTGTAATTTACAGTACATTCAACTGTTTTCACTTTAATAAACACACCTGCACTACCCATATAAACTTTACTGAACATCAAATATCATTATCATCTCATGTGTAATCACTGAAGTAGTAATTCACAATCATTGATGCAATACAAATTTGTTAATTATATGTTTTGGTTATTACTGTCGGTCAAATTGTGTACTACCCCACAGTGTTGTAGGTAAACAATATTTGCCCAATATTTGCAAAAATCTAAGTAAGCCCCCCCTTCCATGAATCATGAATTAAATAGCCTTTTAGATTGCATGGTTTTCCCTTGCCGTAGAGTGTGTTATGCCACTGCTAAAGTTAGTTGTCCATGTAACATGTGCCATACAAAATATTTTCTGGAGAAAAGAAATTGTTGTATTTGTCACTTGTGCCGGTTACTGTACAACATGCCTCATTACGAATTTGTTCTCTAGCAAACCATTTTAGAATAATAAGAGTAAAAGAAATACAACAGTAGGGTAAAATACTGTACATGGCACTGGTAAGAAAATGTATGAGATTAGCAGCAGCAAGAAGCTGCTATACAGTATTATCTACACAGGGATGTGTTTTTGAATAGTCCTATAGAAAACATTTTATTGGTGTGTGCATTTAAATTCTGCTGATGATCACAATAGCCTAACGTAAGGACTAGGAAAGTGGGTATTACAGATGATAGTTTAGGGGTACCTTTAACATTGAAATTGTTTGCTCCTTTTTGCATTTATTTGGGCACACTCTGTTATAATCACCATTAGCAGTTGCCCAGCTTTACGGTTCTCAATACTTATCATTGAAAACTCAGAAAGCATGTCCTGGTCATTGAAGTCCACAAATAGTTCTTCATGACCTTAAGTTTAGAAAAATATATTTTGGCACCTTTCAAAATCAACAAAAATGGAATATATAATTTTAAAGCTCAGAATACATCCTTGACAATATGATAGAATATAATTGTGTTTCACGAGCAGGCGATTTGTCGGATCTGTCATTGTCAATTTTTTAATTGCTTTGATTTCGGGGATATCAATGCATTTAGAAATTTACTGCAGTTGGAATTCAGTAGAAAGAGCCTTCTAAATGGATGCCTTGAACTCCACTGAGGTAACCAATGCTTCATCACTGGCACATTCGAATGTATGGGGATTACTATGTCGTCCATGCTTTGGAACCTTTGTTTTAGCTGAAAAACAGCAGTCCATCTTTCCAAAGAACACAACTGTTTAAATGTTCTTCAGGATTAGTGAGGCGCTGATCCTGACAAAGTTCATCATCGTCTGCTATTCTGGGAAAATAATAATAATACCCCCCAACAATAATACCCTCCTTTGCAGTTGCTTAGATGTCATTGAGTTGATCCCTGAATTGTATTAATGTGTTACCAGCATTTTGCAACATCTTTGCCACTTGTAAAAGGTCAAAATTGCCAAATGTTGTTGTGTCCTTGGGCAAGACACTTTACCCTATGTTGCTCCTGGGGAATGTCCCTGTACTTACTGGAAGTTGCTCTCAATTAGAGTGTCACCTAATTGATTAAAACGTATCGCTTCCAATGTATTTTATCAGTCTATCTGCCTCCAATTTATTTTTGGTTAAAGCATTCAAAATGTTAGCATATCAAACCCATGGTGCACACAGAGCAACATCTATGGATGAGCAGTCTGTAAGACAAACTCTTTTCAGTGAAGGCTGTGACAGGTGGTTTTCCAAAACCTCCCATTTTTAACACTGAGAAGTGTCCTAGTAATGCTTAACATCTGAAATTGTTTAACATGCATCATTCAATACAAAATTCAGGTTATGTGAGCACAATGTAATTTATGTGTACGGCATTTGGGTCTTTGCCTGAAATCCTTTACTGCGCAACAGGAAAATATGCAGCTTATTGTGCCCTGTCCACTTGTTAACAGATAGACCCTTATTCTCAGTCAGTTTAAGATTTCTCATCTTTCCACAGTTGGGTCTGAAATATTCTGAGAACCCACAAAGTTATCCTTAATAGCAATTCTAACTGTTGAAATAGCATTCCTATTTTTGGTGATGATAGCATTTCTGATGCTCTCATATAGCTCTTCTGTCTTCACCAAAAGTTGCCTTTTTATGCATCAATCATTGGTTAATTCAAGCCCTGTGAGCACAGATTGATCACAGGTAAATTTTATTTAAGCAATTACAATCTAGTTCTTTTCAAACTGATATGATTTCTTCAAGAGTGTGCCAATAATTGTCAGTACTAACATGCCATTTTAGCCTACACTAAAGTTTTGCATCAGGAACGTGTATTATGGTTTTAACTTTAGTATGATGGTACTGCAATGCCCCTAAATAACATCTCACTCACATACCTGCATGCTGCACAGTGCTTCAGGCTGCAGTGCTTTCCTATAAAGCTGAATCCTCTAGCCCTCCTCATTTCCAACAGCTCAATCAGCAACTGTGTCCGTCTCATTGCCTGATAGTCAGGCGCAGCATGCCACAGATAAATTTATATATATGTATATATATATAATATATTTTTTTTAAAGAGCAATGTCATGGCAGCCATGTTGCAATTTAAATATAGGCCAAAAACCTGCCACCCACAACCAATGCATTTTCACCTGCAATATTGTTTTCAAAGTAGTTGCCCAATTTGGTAGGAACACTGTCTAGTCCTACTGTACATGGCATATTTTGCAGCAATAGTCAGTGCATTTTCTTATTTTATTTATTTCCTCAAAATAGTGTAAATTTTATATCCCAACATTAAATCAAACAGGCCTGATCAGATTTAATTATTGATATAGTGAAAACAATATAGGTTACTGTAAACACTTTTTTGTTTTTCTCACCTATTGGGAATAAATTAATAAATGACCTTGTTAGAAGAACAGTGAACAAAGTTTAGGAAGAAGAAGTTTTTTAATAAAGCTACATCTCTGATAGTGAGCAAGACGTGTCATGCATATCTTTCATGTATTAATACACTCCAGGTTTGGCTCCAGCTAATTAACAGTGGAAGTGAGAGGAAAGGGAGATGGTCTCTCCAAGGGCCAAGCAGTCATCCTTGGGGAAACTAATTTATCTATTGTAGTGGATCGAAAGCTGCCTGCTGTCTGTTGTTAGACAACCTCAGCCATAAACAAAGCTAGAGACAGGTCTGGCCCTCCCTCTAGTATTTTACATCTTCTATTGATTCTCATTATACATATTTTCTTTTCGTGAAATATACTTTTAAATGTTATACATCTTCAAATATCCTTCTACTTTGCATTTTCTGAAAGTTTATAATGTTTCACAAGTACTTGAGAACATTTGTCAAAGAAAAATATATTTTTTCAAAACTGTTAACCCACACCTAAAAGACTGTTAGTTAAAATATGGTAAGAATCTCTGACAACTCACTCTTGTAAAAATTGATTTAAACCTAATCATTACACTATGGTTCAATAATGTTGAATTACAATTGTCAATACACCCTAGCATGGTTAAGTCTTATGCATGTGCCATTTGTTGATTCTACAATTATGTAAGCATTAACAAACGACAGACCGCGCGTTGCCAGGGAATAACCGCACACCTCAGCAGTGTAGAAAGGCTTTCACTGTGGAGGTGTGCGGTTATTTCCTGGCAATGCACAGTCGGAAGTGTGTTAATGCGCTTATAAAATGGTTGCCAACATTTTATTTGTGAAAATTAATGTTTAAATTAGTATTTTTAGCGAAAGAAAATGGTCACGAGGCGTGCGGTTATCGTGAAACATTAACATACCCCCCACCACTCCTTTTACTGTTGCCATGTTACTACGCCACAAATCAAGTATAGTTCCTATAAAATGGACACTACAGTTTAATTTAATTTAAATGGCATTCGTTAGCCAGTTTGCTTTAGTGATGCATTTTTTATGCTATTCAAATGTTTAGGTGATACAGACCTTACTGTCAACATCAATCAGCCTGCTATAGCTACTGTACTGACGACACTATAGTGAACGCAGTCAAGCCAACGTCTGTTCAGTTTTGCATTGCAAGTGCGTTTCTTTGAATTTTGTTTCTGGAGATGTATATACATCCATCAAAGCCACATTGTGAAATCTTGTCTGGAAACCAAACGTTATGAAAACGGACTTCCATGTATCATGCAGGTGCTGTCATTAACAGGCTATTAATTAGCCTAGTATTCGTTCCCGGTTATTAGATTGTAAAATACTTTAGTATTTGTACTATCTGCTGTACTGCAGTTATGTTGTAGTCTTAAGTATTTGACCAACTGGTAGCCGATATTTTATGAGGTGTCAAGGATTATTAACTGTCTGTGTGTAAAAGTGTACTACTCTGCGGCTTGAAGTAGATGGTAGTTTCCAAAATATCAACAAATTTATAAATGGTCAAATAAAAATTCGATCCTTTCTAGATTTCTCTCTACTGTCAATTTTAAATTTGTATCTCATGAGTTAAAAGAGAAAACCTGAGAGGGTAATATCTGTTCCATTCCATAGGATATCATCTTTTCCAAAGAACAACCTGGTGATATCGATTTTTTTAAACATCATAAATATATCTTCCAATGCCCCCTGAATAGATTGGCATAGTTTGGGCAAAATCAGCACCAATCACCATAATTATGAAAAAGCCTAAATGAATTAATTAAGCATGTGAATAGCTATAGGTAAATGCGAAAACTAATTTCTACTAGTAAATAAAATGTTTGCTCATGTGGTTTAAACACCTTTCTGTACATTACCTTGGAAAAATTAACTAATTGTGACATTCACTATAAGGTTTGCAAAGAACATCTTTTAGCCTATAAACTGTTCACTTGACACAGTCGTCCGCTGTCAAATTGCGGGATTCATTTCAGTCACATTGCACTTGAACATAATAGCGTTTGTCATCAGAAAAATGCAGTTAATTTAATTTGCACTATTTTTACAAATAATGTAATAGCACACATAAAATGTGTTATTAATATTAGAATGATTTCAACAACATAGGGATAGAGATCATTTCATTTGCTAACAACGTGTAGGAAAACAATTGTAGGCTATATGCCTCAAAAATTTACAGAAAATATATATAAAACATAGGCAGAACAATAATTTCAGGCAACTTGTAAGTCCTATCCAATAACCGTTTTCATAGGCTACTTCTCTATCTTAATTTCGCCGGTAAAATGGGTAGTCTATCGTAATTCCTCTTTTTTTATAATAAAGATGTCAACTGAAGGCTATTTTTTGATATTTTAAAATATGAAGAAAGGCGTCTACGGTTAGATGGATGAACAACCCAACCCGTGATATAAGGAAAACTCAGTGTTTGTAATGTGAGTGATAGGTCAGACATTAGGCTAACGAGCCAGCCACCGGTGTATTGACCGGTATTGACATGACAGCCACTAGCTAGCTATCGCTTCGTCACGAAAACACACTTCATTACAAAAAATATTAGATTACTTAAAACCTGTGGCTGGTTAGCATGTCTACATCAGTGACAATCTTTTTGTGGTAAGTGAATGTTAAAATCGTTTGTATTTTTTAGATGGAAGTTGCTGTTGAGATTTGAAGCGAGAGGAATTGTCCGGCATGTTTTTTTTATTTTGTTCATCTCCTCCGGGGGGCGTAGTGATACTTTTTGATTACATACTAAGCACTTTAGTGAAAAGGCAACATTCTACATTGCGGATATGAGGGAATTGTCATAGGCTTGGAATGCAATTTTAGCCATTCAAATTGCAGATATCACCGAACCTGTTTTATAAGTACTCTTTAAGGTACATTCTTCTTCTTCGTTTTGTCCTCAAAGCTGATGTGTTAGAATCAGAAAGAGCTTTATTGCTAAGTAAGTATTACCAAACAATTCTTTTTTTCTGGACTAGTGATGCATGTACATAAATCACAATGTAAAAATAATTTTACTTTCAACCTCTTAAGGATCATTGTCATGCCCGCGGAACGTTTTGGACAAAAACTAAAAGGTGAATTAGAATCACTGCTCACAATTGCAGATTTTACTGTGCATATACATGTCTGACATGTAAAGAAAGCTTGTAATCTCGAATTTAGCTAACATGTCCGATTTACAATAGCTATGACAAGAAAAAAAGCCACGTTACCATGTGACATGAGTGCAATGTAAACAAACTTATTTGGGACTCAGCTAAAACATTCACATCTGACAAAACAATATATATGTACAGTCAACTATCTTTCTCTGATCCGTCATCCAAAGGGTCCCAGCAATGAATTGGAGCATGTTTTCATTGGTGTAATCCTTTTGTTATGTGAAAACGATCAAAAACTCTAACTTTACCGCAAACCGCATTGTTTACAATCTATCACTACAACTATCACAAACTATTTCTGGACTTTCGACCATCAAAACTGTTCCAGCTGCTGACTTCTATCTGATTTCCGAATCCACAGGCTATCTAGATGTTTGCAGACATCTGATTAATCTCTCTACACTCAGATAATCCGTAGTTATAAGACTTTTTGTGTGACATAGGCTGCATCGGCACACACAGAGAAGATGGGTCCGTGTATGAAGTGGCCTTTCAGGTTTTATTAACATTTCCCACTGTCTTTTGGTGTGACACTTCTTACTTAAAAATGCCAAAGATGAATTACATTTTGTCAATACTACATAAAAAATGTATTTTACAATGTTGCAGTGGGAATGTTGTTAGCATGCTAGCATACAACTGCAAGGCCTAAAGTTGTGCTAAGTGCATGAAACCTCATATGGTGTGACACTTCATCATATTGTGTGACAGGATTGGTATGTCACACAATATGATTTGTTTGTCACACCATGTGGGAAAAACGTGTAGTTTTCTACACATGGAGTACTTATTAATTTGAGATAACAATGTATCCTTGTATTTTTTAAGTAATAAACAGGTTTATTGTATTTTTCTTCGTTTTGTAACACATTTTTTGTCTATTATCACATGAATGACATGTGTATCCATACTTAACTATTCAATTTTTCATACTAACTCACTCATGTGCTTCCTTTTTGTTTCGTCAGCTTGAAGTAAATACTGGTAGTAAATGATGAAAACTGTAGAAAGAACAAGTAAATACAGTGAGAGACGAAACACAAATCCTGCAAGGAGAGAGGAAGTCCTGAGAAAACAAAGAACAAAGTAAATAGAAACATTAAGATTATTAGTAGTATTGGTAGGCAGACCTACTATATACAGGCTAGGTTACAAAAGCTAAATATGTCTGGCATTATAATTAATTACGATTCATTTAATGTAATAATTGTGTATTCATTTAAAATATTTAGAAACACAGATTCTCTATTGACACATACAAAGAGAATGTGGCATACTTGTGTGATTTTTGTACCGTTTTTGTTTGAATGTTAAATGCATATAATACATATAATACATGTTCTACACAAATTGTGGTTCATCCTATGGTGTAACACTATATCATTTGGTGTGACCTTCATAATTGTGACAATAAAAAGCTTGATTAGTGATAAATCATAAAAATCTAAATTTATCACAGAGAATAGTTTCATCAACAATTACAAGCGCTTTGTTAGATTTATAACAGGGTTTGTCAGTATGGAGTTTTATTCGTATCTTTATTCAAGTGTGCGTTCTTGCAATTTGAGAGAATTTCTAATTAATATTACATTTAGATTTTGTTGATCATTTCATTGGTCAACCCTACACCTGAAATTCAATCGGTTGGTGAATTTTAACAGGGATGTGACAAAAAATCAGAGAGTGCAGGAGAAATGCGAGAGGAGAAGATTCAAAAGTGCACAGAGCCAGCCTGCATGCAAGGAGAATCAATCAATCAATCAAATTTATATTATAAAGCCCTTTTTACAACAGCAGTTGTCACAAAGTGCTTTGACAGACACCCGGCCCGAGACCCCCAAAAGCAAGCAACACAATTGATGCACAGTGGCTAGGAAAAACTCCCTAGTAGGAGGGACCTAGGAAGAAACCTAGAGAGAGGCCAGACTCAAGGGGGTGGCCAGTCCTCTTCTGGCTGTACCGGGTGGGGGATCTGAAGGTACACAGCCCATTGTAATAAGGTCAATCCGAGTTCAATTATTGTCCAGCAATGAAGATATGATGGGTGGACTGTGAC